>JBBPBR010000008.1:56909949-56971368 GCA_037974775.1 Cicer pinnatifidum
ATATGTTTAATATATATATATATATATATATATATATATATATTTAGACCCAATTTAAATTATTTCTTAGAGAATAATTTAATTATGTTACGAAAAATTTAATATCGGACATATTTTTTTAAAATGTCATTGTTGCTAAAAAAAATTTATCTGTCAATTTAGTTGCAACGAGAATAAATATTTTTTTTGAAAAAGTAATTGGAGAAGAGATGTGTGTAAGAATTGTTAGATATTTGTTGATATATATATATATATATATATATATATATATATATATATATATATATATATATATATATATATATATATATATATATATATATATATATATATATCTTATTAATAAGTAACATGTTTATATATATGTGTGTGTGAGAAAGCAAGGCTGGAAACAGAAAGAGAAAAAGCAATGTCCTTCCACGCCACCTTCACTCTTCTTCTTCCTTTTCTCTCTGTTACCAAAAACAAAGTTTTGGTTGTTTTTCAAAAATAAACTTCATTTTTTTTTACTTCTGAGCTTCATTTCGAAAAGTGACATAAGGGAAAGTTGCTCATCTCCACGCTAAGGTGCTAGTGAGCCAACTTTGGAAGTGACGACGCGAACGAAAATTTTACCGTAATTAATCATGGTGCCGAAATTAGTTGTTAAAGCTACAACGGAGGTAAAATTGTGGAAAATGAATTTAATTTGTTTATGTGTGAATTAGTTGAATTTGAATTTGATTTGTTTTGAGGTGTGTTTTGTAGTGATTAATGTTTGGTGTAAATTGTATGTTCATAATTAATATTATGAATTTTTGAGATGTGATTTAGGTGTGGATTTTGTGGATATTGAATTAATTAAATTTGATGTGTTTGAGTTGTGTAATGAGTTGTTTTCAAATAAATGAGTTTGAATTGAAGCTGAAGTTTTATAAAAAATTTAGACTTGTTAAAGTTGTGAATTTTTTTTCAAATTTTAACTAAGTTAAAGAGTTTGAGTAAAAAGATAGATTGAAATTAAAAAGGGTTAGAGTTTAAAATGTTACTATTTTAATTACTCTTGAACTGAGTTTAAAAAGAAGAAAAAAAATTAGAGTATTTTAATAACTCAAAAAATTTGGTGCTTTAATAGTCGAGTGTGTGTATGTGAACTTTGGACAATATTTGTTTTATTTAGTTTTAACTAAATAATATAGATTATTTGGTTTTAAAAGTTTGGCGTGTGAGAAAGATTTAATTTTGGGAATTTTTTTGTGTTTGGATTAATTTTATTGTGAATAAATTGATGTAGCTAAATATCACTAGAAGGGGGGTTGAATAGGGATTTTGCTGTTTAAAAATAATTTCAAGTGTTTTAAAAACTATCCTCTCGCTGAGGATGGGTAGCTCAAGGATGGGATTTTTCAAATCGTTAGATCTAAGTTGAGCAAAAGAGTAGGAGTAGAATATGAGGGACACACACACAATTTTATACTGGTTCACCCAAAGATGGCTACGTCCAGTCCTCACACCCTTGTGAGATTTCACTAACTTTCAAACAGATCAATCCTCAACCCGAGGATGATTACAACCCGTGTATTCTTTAGCTTCACCAAGCTTACAATCAATTTCCGAATATTTCCAAGTGTAACTCACTAGGAAATTACAAAGTGATATGAGAGTGATTGATACTTAATACTTTCTCAAAGGATTTACAAAGATATAGTGTAGGATCAAAGAAAGTAAGAAGGAGGGTGTTTTTGCTCTTGATAGCTTTAAGATGCTTGATCTTTTTATGCAAGTGTGGTGTGTGTCTTCCATTGGAGAGCTTGTTTGCATTTTATAGAGATCTAAACCCTTGATGACCGTTGGAGCTTGTTTCAAAACAATCCAAGTCTTTCATCATATTTACGGAATTGCCATTATAGCCATCCTCACAATTCTTGAAACTTGATCTTGACAAGTCCTTGTCAATTCTCTTTTTCCAGCAATTTACAGCTGTTGTTTGACCATGTGAGCTGCAATTTTCGAAGACTTTAAGGTCTTGGTTGGTTTCACCTTTTGAGGTGATGTTGACAAGAGAGAGAAAACTTTTGCCTTCACATGTGATCTTCTATTTTTGGCTTGTTTCAAGTTGCCTTTCTTCAACTTGACTTCTTCACATATATATTCATGCAAACACATTTAATAATCTGATTTTAGCCTTTGCACATGCTTGAAGAGTAGCTTTCACTTTTTCTGGCCTATCCTCGGCCTATGCTGCCATCCTCAACTTTCTAGATCTAGCTATATTCAACTTTTTCCTTTGACCTTTTGACTCTTAATTTTAATGCATTGTTTATTCAAGTTTGTCATGTTATGCATTTGAATAAACACATTTGTATTGATGATGGATCAGATTGCCCAGATTTGGAGTTTTTCCAATTTGCATGCCATCCTCACGGTTAGCAATTTTCATCCTCACATTTGCAGCAAGTTCCATCCTCAGATTTCAAACATATTTTACTTCCTTTTTGCTTTAATGATTAACAACCTATCTTCTTGTATGAATACACTCAAGAACACATGTTAGTCATTAATCACAATCATAATCTTTAAACAATTTTGTTATCATTAAAATCATTTGAGAGATTTTGTCTCAACAATCTCCCCCTTTTTGATGATGACAAAATTCTTTAGATTATGATTTTAAATAAGACAAAGATATAATGTTTATGCTCCCCCTCAATCGTATGTGTAATAATTTTTAAAACTAAAAATCATTATTCCCCCTAAATATATGCCAAGGTGTTGAGATAACATGATTTTAATCATAAAACATCATGATAATAAGATAATGATTTAAAGATTTGTTCAACACAGCATAAACATGTCAACATAACAATTCAACTTAACAAACATAAGCAGTACAAAAAGCAGCACAATAATTCAAACCAGTTTAGCACAAAACATCATTAACACAAAGCAACTAGATAATCAAAAAGCATAATCATTCTCCCCCTGAATTTGGCAGCAGCAAAAAGAAATAACCACATGGTTAATCAGATAGGGAAGGCTCGGCTGATGAGGATGAAGGTGATGGAACAACAGAGGAAGGCTGGGCTGGTAGCTCAGGAGGATGATCTCCAAGAGCAATAGTGGGAGCCAAGTGTTTGGTAACCCATTCTAAAATGAGACCAAACTGAACCAAAGAGTTCTGAAAGTGAGTGAAGCTTTGAAGGATTTTCTTCTAATCCTTCCTAATCAATTTTAGCAAGTTCATTTGCTTCTGTTCCTTGTTGTCCTCAATCCTTGTGCTAGGAACTGAATCCTTAGGCTTATCATTTACACTGGAACTCTTATTCTGAGAGCTCCCAGCTTTGTCCTTCGAATGGTTATGAGTTGTGGCAGTGAAAAAGGATTCAAGAGAACTAAACCGACCTGTAACCTCAGGGAGAGGTTGGATGGGTTCTTCATGAGCTGCAACAGGAGAAATAGGAAGTTGTTGCGAAATATCTGGTTGCAGAATCACATTTTCTTCCATTTGCATAGTTGAAGGAGAAGCCACAGGCATGTCCATAGGAGAGGGAGGATAAGACAGATTAAGATCAAAATAAAGCTCCTCACCATTTTCCATATTTTTACGAGGGGTTGGTGTAAAGGTATCCTTAGGGAGTGGGTCGGCTTCATGAGAAGGAGTTGGATGGTGAATTGGTGAAGCTTGAGGAGATGATTGAACAGGTGAATCCGGAGCAGGAGAGTGACGCAGTGGAGAATTTGGTTCTTGGATAAGTGGTGATGGCATATCCTCTTGTGGTGGTTGAATGGTGGCTGTTTCAGATTTTTGAGAGGGAGTAGTGGACTCTCGTGTTTTTCTTTTCTTGGAGGCAGGGAGGTTTTCAAGCTTAAACTTCATCTGTTTAATATTTTTAATGGAAAAAGTGTTATTGAAATGAACACACGGTTCATCATCAAGTGGGACTTTGAAGAATTTGAAAACCTTAGTTAATAACATTCCATAGGGAGCAGACCTTGCCATCAAAGCAGCATTCAACATAAACCAGAAAATTACATTTCCTAAGTGAAGAGGAGAGGCAGTCATTAAATGATGAATTATCATGATATCCAGTTCTGTGACTTTCTCAAAGCTGCCAGCTCGAGGTGTAATAGAGTGGACACAGATGTTATGAAGGATACGGCAAATTGGACGGAGATTAGAAGCCACTAATGGTTTTGGAGATTTGATGAGAATGTTTTCAAGAACAGAGGTCCTGGTGATGAGACCTTTTGAATACCATCTTTCTGGTAAGTGGTCAGCTCCTTCATTACGTATGTCAAGAATTTGACATAATGTGGTTGGACTTATCTCCATATGAACACCTTTTAGTACCATACTAAAACTGGTGGAGTATTTTGAACCATTTGCAGCAGCATAGAATGCACGAACTAGGCGAGGATATTGAGTCTCACTGATTTTGAATAAAGAAGTCCATCCTAGTTGGTCAAACATTTCTTCCACATTGAATCCACCTTGTGTGATATCAGCCAGATCGATTTTCTTCCCATTTACAACAGATTTGCTTTGCCATTTTTGAACATAATTAGTTTCTAACTCAGCCGAATCGAACAAAGCGGTAACGTCACAGATTTTTACTGATGAAGATGAGGGTTTTGGAGTAACAGGTTTAACCTTTTTGGGAGCTGAGGCTTTGGATGTGGATTTCCTAGTAGGCGGCTGTTGTGGAAGTTCTGAAGGTTGAGTTTCCTCTGAATCATCAGAGTGGATGACATAAACAGTATTGTCTTGAGGGATCGGCCTTTTTGATGAAACAGCCCCAGACATGATTCTGGAGGAGCGTCTGATCGGTGCTGAGAAGGATGATCTTTTCGATCGTTTAGGAGTGAACGAAGGAGAAGAGGAACTTTTGGAAGGCTGGGAAAAAGGAACGATGGACAGAGATGTTCCTTCAGATTGGGTTTCTTCATTATAGTCTGATTCTGTGCTTGAGTAAACATCTTGATTTTCTTCTTCTTCTTCTTGATAAGAGATTTTTCGTTTTGCAGTTACTTTGGTTCGAGCCATTGAAGAAAAATGATGTGGGAAGCAATTGGGCAGAGAGATGGTTTGGAACGGATGAACGATGAGTGACACGGGATGGAGGATGGAAGTGTAAGGGAGAGAGAGGAATGGAAGTTGTGCAGATGAGCGTGGGAGGAAACGTGTGAGAGAGCGTAAACATTAATTGCGTTGTATGCCTATGACCTAGCGTGATGATGATATGAACGGCTGGGAACATGTAGCCGTTTCTGCATTTAATGCCCAGCGAGAATCACGGAGGCAGGCGCCACATGATTTGACCAATCAGATAGAGAGGCGCGTGCTCTCTTCCTAGGCTGGCAGGTCACGTGATATTACACCAATAAGGACATTCCGTCCTCTGGTGGTTTTGCTATCCTCACAGGTTTATACTTAAAAAGAATATTCATATTCAAATAAAACAGCAGATAATTTTGGGATTAATTTTTAAAAAAATTAAAAATATAATAAAGGAACACACTTAAGATAAATCAATTAATTTCAGACAAATTAAGAATTGAGAGTTCCTCCAAGATCTTTTTGAACCTATCCTCTTGGAGAGGTTTGGTAAAAATATCTGCTAGTTGATTTTCAATGTCAATAAAAATCAGTTCTAAATCCCCTTTTTGCACATGATCTCTTATAAAATGATGTTTAATTTCAATGTGCTTAGATCTAGAATGTTGAATGGGATTTTTAGAAAGATTTATTGCACTTGTATTATCACAGAGGATGGGAATTTTTGTGTACCTTAGTGAATAATCCTCAAGTTGATTTTTGATCCAAAGTAGTTGTGAGCAACATTGAGCGGCTGATACATACTCTGCTTCAGTGGTTGAAAGAGCAATGGTACTTTGCTTTTTGCATGACCAACTTATTAGTGATTTTCCAAGAATTTGGCATGCACCACTTGTGCTTTTTCTTTCAACTTTGTCTCCCGCGTAGTCCGCATCACAATAGGCTTTAAGGTCAAGATTGGAACACTTCTTGTACCATATTCCCAGATTTATAGTGCCAACAAGGTATCTAAAGATCCTTTTCACGGCGGTGAGATGAGATTCTTTAGGAGAGGATTGGAATCTTGCACAAAGACCGACTGCAAAGACTATGTCCGGTCTACTTGCTGTTAAATACAACAAAGATCCTATCATCCCTCTGTACTCCTTTTCAGAAATTGGAGTTCCTTCATCATCTTTGTGGAGGATGGGTGCATAGGAGTTCCCATACTCTTGGCTGAACTCATGTTGTATTTTTTGAGCAAATCCTTGATGTATTTTTCTTGTGATATAAAAATACCATCCTCTCGTTGTTTGATTTGTAGACCAAGGAAGAATTTCAATTCCCCCATCATACTCATCTAAAACTCACTTTGCATGAGATTTGAGAAATCTTTACACATCTTTTCATTTGTGGATCCAAATATAATGTCATCGACATATATTTAAACAATCAATAAATCCTTTTCAAGTGTCTTCTTGAAAAGAGTAGTATCAATCTGCCCTCTAATGAATCCATTTTCTTTTAGAAAAGAGCTTAACCTCTCATACCAAGCTCTAGGAGCTTGCTTTAAACCATAAAGAGCTTTTGAGAGTTTGAACACATGGTTTGGCCGCTTCTCATCCTCAAACCCAGGAGGTTGACGAACATATACTTCCTCATTTAAGAACCCATTCAAAAAGGCACTTTTCACATCCATTTGAAAAAGTTTGATACCTTTATGAGTAGCATAAGCTAAGAGGATTCTTATTGCTTCAAGTCTTGCTACGGGTGCGAATGTCTCATCATAATCAATTCCTTCTTGTTGATTATACCCTTGAGCCACTAGTCTTGCTTTATTTCTAATGACTTCTCCATCCTCATTTAATTTGTTTCTAAATATCCATTTAGTTCCAATAATAGATTTGTCCAGAGGATGGGGTACAAGATTCCATACCTTGTTTCTTTCAAATTGAGAGAGTTCTTCCATCATAGCTTCAACCCATGATTTGTCACCAATAGCTTGATCAACCGTTTTGGGTTCAACTTGTGATATCATGGCCATGTTGTTAGTGCTTTCCCTTAGAGAGTTTCTGGTTCTAACGCCATCCTCAGTATTTCCAATGATTAGATCTGGAGGATGATGTGTGACTGTTTTCCATCCTCTTGGAAGTTGCTGAGAGGTTGGGTCAGACTCATCCTCTCCGTGAGGATCGGGTACTTGAGATGTTGATTGTTCATCTTCTTCATTTTTATCCAACTTCTCTAAACACAAGTCATCAAACTCATCAAAAATAACATGCATGGATTCCTCCACAGTTTGAGTCCTAAGATTATATATTCTATAACCTTTTGACGTTGTGGAGTATCCTAGAAAAATTCCTTTATCAGATTTTGGATCAAACTTTCCCAAATTTTCTTTGTTATTTAGAATGTAGCAATAACACCCAAATATGTGAAAATAGGAAATATTTGGCTTTCTCCCCTTCCATAATTCATATGGAGTTTTGTTTAAAATTTTTCTAATGGATGTGCGATTTGAAACATAACAAGCGGTGTTGATGGCTTCGGCCCAAAAATATTTTTCAATGTTGGCTTCATTTAAAATAGTTCTAGCCATTTCTTGTAAAGTTCTATTTTTCCTTTCAACAACCCCATTTTGTTGGGGAGTTCTTGGACAAGAAAAGTTGTGTGAAATACCATTTTCTTCACAAAGATTTTTAAAGGATTCATTTTCAAATTCTCCTCCATGGTCACTTCTTACCGAAATAATTTTTGATCCTTTTTCATTTTGAATCTTTTTGTAAAAATGGTGGAATGCCTCAAAGGCTTCATCTTTATGTTTTAAAAATAGAACCCAAGTAAAACGAGAAAAGTCATCAACAATCACAAAACCATATCTTTTTCCACTAAGACTTGGAGTTTTGATAGGACCAAAAAGATCAATGTGAATAAGTTCAAGAGGATGATTTGTTGAAACAAAGTTTTTAGAGTGAAAACTACTTTTAACTTGTTTTCCTTTTACACAAGCTTCACAAACTTTGTCTTTATCAAAATTGATTTTTGGAAGACCTTTTACTAATTCTAAATTTGCTAATTTAGAAATAGTGTTTAAGCTTGTGTGACCCGCTCTTTTGTGCCAAATCCATTTATCTTTTTCAATAGATACAAAACAAGATTCAGTAGGTAAATCATCAAGATAAAGTTCATATAAATTCTTTTTTCTAATTCCAGAAAATAAGACTCTACCCGAGGATGAGTGCTTAACCTCACATAGAGTAGGCTTAAAAATAACTTCATAACCACTATCACATAATTGACTAATGCTTAGTAAGTTATGTTTCAAGCCATCCACATATTGAACATTTCCAATTTTTGCAGAATTATTTTTACCAATAATACATGTTCCTTTTATTTGAGCTTTATCATTATTACCAAATGTGACCGATCCTCCATCCTTTATTTCTAATGACATGAAACAGTGCTTATCTCCCGTCATATGCCTTGAGCAGCCACTGTCCAAGTACCAAGGCTTTCTTTTGTTGATTAGAGGATGAACCTGTTTTGGAGTTTAAAAGAGACTTAGGTACCCATATAGCTTTGGGTCCTTGTTGGTTAGTTTTTCCTCTTGAAAGGACATTTCTTTTATGATAGCAAATAGACTCATGGTGCCCATGTTTACCACAAAATAAGCAAGCTGCCTTTACATTATTAGCTTTCCTCCTAGCATGACAAATTTTGGAAGTATGCCCAAGTTTTTTGCAAAATGTGCATTTCGGCCTATCCTCTAGTTTTTTTGGCAAGAAAAAATTTCCATATAATTTTTGTTTTTGAGAACTTTTAAAACCAATACCCGCCTTGTCAAATATTCCAGATTGAGATCCCATTATCTTTTGAAATGTTTCTGTAGATTTGACAAATTTGGAAATATCATTTTTTAGTTCCCTAACCTCAATTTTCAAAAATTCCTTTTCTGCATCCTCGTCAGGAGGATGAGTTTCAACTATTTCCATGTTTAAAAATTTTTGTTTCTCAGAATTTTGAAATTGAGATTGCTGCAAATCTTGAATGATTTTAACATATTCATCATTCTTTTTCTTAAGCTCCTCATTTTGTCTCTTTATCTCAACAAGTTGGTTTTTTTGAAATATACATGTTTTAGATAAAGTGTTTGAGTCATTTAAGAGGCTATCAAATTCAATTTCTAATTCTTCACAATTAGGACATAGATTAGTGATACTTACCTTCTCAGTTTCTAATTTTGTCATGAGACATAGGTTGGCCTCTTCTTCCTTTTCTTGCTCCGAGGATGACTCGTCACTATCATCCCAAGTAATCATCATGGATTTGTTTTTGTATGGAAATTTTCTAGAGTTCCTTTTGTTGAGAGGACACTCAGTTTTGTAGTGTCCTATCTTGTTGCATCCATAACAAGTTATTTGACTTTTGTCAACTTTTTCTTTTTGAGGGGATCCTCTATTCTGTCCTCTTCTGTTTATCAACCTCTGTAGTCTTCTAGAAAGCAGCGCGAGTTCATCCTCATCCTCAGACAGAGGATACTCTGTGTTTTCCTTTGTTATGCCATCTTCATTCTTTTTGGAAGATGAACTTTCTGTTTGGCTGGTTTTTAGAGCAACCATTCTTCCCTTTTTGATTGGTTTTTCCGCCAACAACAATGGTTCATGAGCTCTTAGAGTTCCAACCAAATCTTCTAATTTCATGTTGGTCAAATCTCTTGCTTCTGTAATGGAAGTTACCATTGGCCTCCATTCTTTTGGTAAACTTCTTAGGATTTTTCTTATCCTTTCATGAACAGAATATACCTTTCCAAGAGATCTCAAGTTGTTTAATATGATTGTTAACCTTGAGAACATTTCATCAATAGTTTCCTCCTCCTTCATTTCGAATAGTTCGAATTCTCTTACTCCCATATCTATATGTGCTTCTTTTACATGGCTTGATCCTTCATGATGGATCCTTAGAGTATCCCAGAGTTCCTTTGCGTTTTTACACTCTTCAACTCTATCATATTCTTCCCTGCACAAAGCACACGTTAGAAATAAATGAGCTTTAGAGTTTAGGAGTACCTTTGCATTTTCATCCGCCGTCCATTGTGCTTGAGGTTTCTCATCGGAGTTTGCATCTGCGTTGTTGGTTCTAATGACATGATCTCCATTTTCCACCACAGACCACATGTTGTTGTCTTGTGATATGAGAAATAGCCTCATCTTACCTTTCCAGTGATAGTAATCTGTACCATCAAAGTAGGGAGGTCGGCTGGATGATCCTCCTTCAGGAATATACTTAGCTTTTGACATTTTTCTTTTTGGATCTTTTTCTCTTACACTGTTAGGTGTATTTTTTAGAGAACCTTGCTCTGATGCCAATTGATGTAGCTAAATATCACTAGAAGGGGGGTTGAATAGGGATTTTGCTGTTTAAAAATAATTTCAAGTGTTTTAAAAACTATCCTCTCGCTGAGGATGGGTAGCTCAAGGATGGGATTTTTCAAATCGTTAGATCTAAGTTGAGCAAAAGAGTAGGAGTAGAATATGAGGGACACACACACAATTTTATACTGGTTCACCCAAAGATGGCTACGTCCAGTCCTCACACCCTTGTGAGATTTCACTAACTTTCAAACAGATCAATCCTCAACCCGAGGATGATTACAACCCGTGTATTCTTTAGCTTCACCAAGCTTACAATCAATTTCCGAATATTTCCAAGTGTAACTCACTAGGAAATTACAAAGTGATATGAGAGTGATTGATACTTAATACTTTCTCAAAGGATTTACAAAGATATAGTGTAGGATCAAAGAAAGTAAGAAGGAGGGTGTTTTTGCTCTTGATAGCTTTAAGATGCTTGATCTTTTTATGCAAGTGTGGTGTGTGTCTTCCATTGGAGAGCTTGCTTGCATTTTATAGAGCTCTAAACCCTTGATGACCGTTGGAGCTTGTTTCAAAACAATCCAAGTCTTTCATCATATTTACGGAATTGCCATTATAGCCATCCTCACAATTCTTGAAACTTGATCTTGACAAGTCTTTGTCAATTCTCTTTTTCCAGCAATTTATAGCTGTTGTTTGACCATGTGAGCTGCAATTTTCGAAGACTTTAAGGTCTTGGTTGGTTTCACCTTTTGAGGTGATGTTGACAAGAGAGAGAAAGCTTTTGCCTTCACATGTGATCTTCTATTTTTGGCTTGTTTCAAGTTGCCTTTCTTCAACTTGACTTCTTCACATATATATTCATGCAAACACATTTAATAATCTGATTTTAGCCTTTGCACATGCTTGAAGAGTAGCTTTCACTTTTTCTGGCCTATCCTCGGCCTATGCTGCCATCCTCAACTTTCTAGATCTAGCTATATTCAACTTTTTCCTTTGACCTTTTGACTCTTAATTTTAATGCATTGTTTATTCAAGTTTGTCATGTTATGCATTTGAATAAACACATTTGTATTGATGATGGATCAGATTGCCCAGATTTGGAGTTTTTCCAATTTGCATGCCATCCTCACGGTTAGCAATTTTCATCCTCACATTTGCAGCAAGTTCCATCCTCAGATTTCAAACATATTTTACTTCCTTTTTGCTTTAATGATTAACAACCTATCTTCTTGTATGAATACACTCAAGAACACATGTTAGTCATTAATCACAATCATAATCTTTAAGCAATTTTGTTATCATTAAAATCATTTGAGAGATTTTGTCTCAACATAAATTGTTATAAATATCTATGTTTATGTAGTTAGCTCCTTGAGTCTCGAAAAGGAATCGAGATCGTTGACACCGAGTTAGCGGTGGGGAGAACTCTGATATATTAATGTTGTTGTGGTGATTTATGGTTGAAAATTTTGGAGATTGGATATAGTGATTTATGGTTGAAAATTTTGGAGATTAAATTTGGTGATTAATGTTTGAGATTAATATGGGTGATTTATGTTGAATTTGGGGGTGAATTAAATTTAATTTGAATATGTGTTCATAATTGATATTATGAATGTTTGATGTGTGTTTGAGGTGTGGGTTGTGATGATATACGGTTTGTGTGATATATGCGTGCATAATGATTATTATGAATTTTTGGAGATGTGATTTATATGGGTTTATAGAAAATGAATTTGGTGGGTTATGTGTGAAAATGTGGAGTTTTGAAAATGAGCGATTTATGAGTAAATTTGGTGTGAAATCGTGGAAATTGAATTTGATGTGTTTGAGTATGCTCTGTGGTGAATTTGAAAAATCATTAGTGTTAAATGAGTATTAAAAAAAGAGAATATTTTAATAGCTGCATTTACTTAATGATTATGGTGAAAAGAGTAAGAGTATGCTCATGCATTTTATAGTACATGGTGACCACAATGGGGCCATGGTGATAATGGTGATCGTGATGGGCCACGGGATGATGTCATGTGAATTGTTAGTTCATCTTATCCTTGCAGGGATTATCGCGTCGTGCTGATCTGTGAGAGATTGCACTCTAGAATGTGTTGATCTGTGAGCGATTGCACTCTAGAAAATCGTGCTGGTCTGTGAGCGACTGCACTCTTGTATTTCGTGCTGATCTGTGAGTGACTGCACTCTTGTATGTTGTGCTGATCTGTGAGAGATTGCACTATAGAATGTGTTGATCTATGAGCGATTGTACTCTAGAAAATCGTGTTGGTCTGTGAGGGACTGCACTCTTGTATGTCGTGCTGGTCTGTGAGCGGCTGCACGCTAGTAAATCGTGCTGATCCGTGAGAGATTGCACCTTGGTAATTATTACTGGTCTGTGAGAGGCTGTACAATTATGATTTACGCCATTCGATGAGGGTTTTGGTTTGGAATTCTGGAATCATGCATTTTGGCATATACGCATGGCATTAGAGTGTTTGGCATGCGAGTTATGTTTGTTATACTATGATGATTGCATATACATATTCGGTTGTTGTTGTGATTTGTCGTAATTGCTTTGAGGTGTGAAGTTGAGTTGATTAAGTTTCGATGTAATTATGTGTTCATAATTGATGTTATGAATATTCAATGTGTAATTGAGGTGTGAATTTATGGAGATTAATTTGGTGGTAATTATGTGTTCAAAATTGATAATATTAATGTTTGAAGTGTTGATTGATTCATAGCCGTTTTAGAATTGGAAATCTGCATTTTCTCAGTTATATTCGGCTACGACAGTGTAGTTTGTTAAAACTTCATTTTTCAACATTGTTTATGCATTTTTTTGAACATATGAAAACTCTTTCGAGGAGTATGCTAAGACGAAAGGTTCTTTTGAGCATTTGAAAATATAAGAATTTTACTACGTGATATTTGTTAATTTCGGTTGGTGACCTTTACAATTATTGTGGAAATCTGGGCTTTGCCCTCAGATGAGAACCAGGATCATCCTATCAGTTAGTACTCTGGAAATGGGAAAGTAGTTAGTCATACCTGACCGAAGGTATGTCAGAAGGATCTTGCGGGGCGCGTGGAGATCACCCATGTTGTATAGCTTTTTGTAGCATGATCAGATTAGAGGGTTGTATAGAGTTTAGTTGTCTTTCTTTTGTGGATGTATTTATTTCAATTTGAAAGACTCTACCTATATCTCATATTCTCAGCTGGATTTTTATTTTGATGGGTCCTTGTACCATTTTTTTGATGCGACATAGGGAAGTTAAAATTCTTAGGGCAGTGCTTTTGTACAGGTGTCTGCCGAGAATACTCCAGGGGTATGAGCTATGTCTGATAGGTCTCATAGCCTCGGTGTATTTTGTCGTGTAAATACTTTGGGTTTGTATTTCAAAAACTATTTCCGCTACTTGTAAATATTGTTGACTTTTGTCGTTATATTACGACTTAAATATTTCATCAAAAAATATTTTCTTTGTTTTATTTCTTTGTTTTCTTTAAAAAATATACGTTCGCGCTGTTAAAAATCGGGGTGTTACACAAGTTAGCTATAACAAATGGAATTCTTATAAAAAATTTATATGATCTACTAACAAAATTTCTGGTGGAGATTTGTCGAAAAAAGATTGCAAATGTTTGAAGAAAATTTGAATTAACCAGCTGAAAAATCAACAAAAAAATGATTGAAGCGGTTGATTTTCATTTGGGTCTTCCATCTGAAGTATAAAAGAAGTGTTATTGAGATGAGTGTTGATTATAGGAAAAAAAGAAAAAATGTAAACAATATACCTTTCAAAAACACTTTGTAGAAGCACACGAGAGAGACGTTCTTGACACTTTCTTGTTTTCACAAATATAATTTTTTATTATTATTATTATTAATGTCCTTTTATTATTCTTATTTTTGTGTTTGCATAAAAAAACTTATTTCTGTTCAAAAAATAAAATAGCGATAACAAAACAAATCAGAGGTATTCCCGCCGCGTCGGTCCGGCACCGTTATACTTCCATGGCTACTCACTTTTAACCGCAAAAAACGAATCCAAATCAACGATTAAATTCATGATATTCTTAGTTTACAATTAGATTATTGAATCTTTGTTTTATTTTGTTTCAAACTTACTTTTAATTGAGCGCAAAGGTTACACCGTTATTCAATCCTAACAATTCAATCTGTGAGATCATATCATATTATACAGTTTGTTAATCAACGGTAGTTATTTAAATATTTTGATACTGTGACGATTTATAATTGGATCACATCTTAAAACAACTTTATTCTCTTTTTAATTTTATCTTTCATGAAAATTGATTTGTTTTTTCCTTTTACTTTGGCAGCTTTTGTGGGATTTGATTCAGTGTGCTAGCAATGCAATCACAGATGAAGAAAAGTTTAGGTGCCACAAATAGAAAGGGCAGCAACCATGTGCATGATGATATTGCCTTCTCCATTCTATCAAAATTGCCTTTTAAATCTTTGAAGCGATTTCAATGTGTACGCAAATCATGGTCCCTCTTATTTGATAATCCTGGTTTCATGAGTGTGTATGGTATCAATTTCTTATCTAATTGTCCTAATGACAATCATATATCTGTTCTCCTATGGGAGTCTGGAAAGCAATGGTATTCTCTTTCTGGTGAAAGGATTGAGAATAGGGTTATGTTAGACTGGCCAAATCTATATCCAGATAAATTCAACTTTTTGAAGTTTTTTGGTTTTTGTAGCATTAATGGCATACTTTGTTATGAGTCAAATTATTGCATTAAGCTTCTTATGGACAGGAAAATTATATTGTGGAACACAACTACTAATGAAATGAAGGTCATTCCTTCAAGCCCTTTTGAGTTGTTTTCGCCTAATGTTAAACATTTTGCTAGATTTGATCTTCATGGATTTGGTTATGACCGTGTTACAGATGACTATAAGTTGATTCGTCGTACGTATATTCAACCTTTCTTTTCAGACTACCCTAATCTCATACACTATGATTATGACAACCGTGAAGATCCATTTGATAGTGATTTATCGTTGTTGCAAGATAAATTTGTGGACTCCTTTTGGGAGGTTTATAGTTTAAGAAGCAACTCTTGGAAGAAACTTAATGTCGATATGCCTAATTG
This sequence comes from Cicer pinnatifidum, assembly GCA_037974775.1. NCBI lineage: Eukaryota > Viridiplantae > Streptophyta > Magnoliopsida > Fabales > Fabaceae > Cicer > Cicer pinnatifidum. Next base: position 56,925,466 of record JBBPBR010000008.1, read on the forward strand.
TGTTCGGGGTTATTCTTCTTCATTTTACGTGTATCTGGACGGAGTATGTCATTGGCTGCATATACCAAATCGAGATAAATATATTGAAGCATGTTTGATTTCATTTGACTTGAGCAATGAGGTTTTCATTATCACACCCATTCCCACAATTGTTAAAGCGCAATGGCCGCAATTACCGAAAATGATGTGGTTAAATAAGCCGGAATTGGGGGTGTTAAATGAATCAATGGCCATGATCTCATACGATAGAAGCATGACTTTTCACATATTTGTTTTGGGTGAAGTCGGCGTTAAGGAATCATGGATCAAACTCTTCAATGTTGGGCCGTTAACTTCTGTTAAAACTCTCATCGGAATGGGGAAGAAGGGCGAAATATTTTTTAGAAATAAAGACTGTGAAATAGCTTGGTTTGATTTAAATACCAAGACAGTTCAGGTGCTCGGTTTCAAAGGACAGCGATTTCAAAAAAAAGATAAGATTTTAATTTATAGTGAAAGCCTTCATCCTATGGAAAGTATACAAAAATAATTGTTTTTCTTGGTTTCACTTAGGAAAGAGATGTATGATTGTTGAGGTTTAAATCATATGAATCATGCTTTATTGTTTTTTTTATTATGAAGGTTTACTCTCTTTCTATTTGCAAGTTTGTCTTCAATCATTCATTGTTATGTTGGCAATTTGCATATGGATTATCTATCTCTGTTTGATTATCAGATTTATTTTCTAAGAAAATAAATAGAATTTGGCTTTAAGGATGAAGGTCCTTAGAGTCTACGAAATTTATTTAAAAACAATGCAAACCGTGTAATCAACTTGGAACATTGGTTTAGTTATAATTATAAATAGATTAATGCTAGTTGATGTCACATAATTTGAGAGAACAAATGAATTGGTCAACTGATCCTCAGCTTCTTGTTTACAAATGAGGCTTCCTATGAAATAATTACTTCATTATTAATAATTTTTTCTTCTTTTTTAAACCAAAACGTTTGAATTATGTATCATCTCTTAGTGTACAATGACTAGTTCTTACAAATATGTCTATTCTTTCCTTACCAAGTTTGACATTAGTAAGCAAAATCAATCACATTGATAGTTAACATTCTGATTTCCACAGTTTGTGGCTGCAATATCTTGGAGTGAGTTAAAATTTCATTCACGTATATTTGCATATCTTGTCCTAGCCATGTTATGATCATGTCAAGTGTTATATATATATATATATTGTCCCTGTTTATTTCATTTCTGATAAGATCATCTAGAACAAACATTGTAACAGAAGGCATCGTTAGATAGTGTGAGAAACTCAATGGCTCGCTGCCACATTTTTCTCAGCTTTAGAGGAGAAGATACTTGTTACTCTTTTACAGGTTCTCTCTACCGTGCTTTGTGTCAAGTTGGATTCAAAAACCTTCATGGATGGAAGAGGATTGGAGGGTGGTGAACAAATTTACTGTCATTTCTCAATGCAATTGATGCGTCAAGGCTTTCAATTATTGTTTTATCTGAAAACTAATGCATATTCCTCATGGTGTCTTGAGCAACTCGTTAAGATTCTTGAGTGTATGAAAATGTAGAATCAATTAGTTTGGCCAATCTTTTAAATAGTGCAGCCATCAGATGTAGGTATCAGAAAAATAGTTATGTCAAAGCAATGGCTTAACAAGAAAATAAGTTTGAAAAATATCCTCAAAAATGCAAAAATAGAGGTCAGCTTTGTTTCAACTTGCCAAGTTGTCTGGATTGTGTTACATTACAGGGTAAGTTTTATGCTTCAACAAGGAATTTTGTTGTACATGTGATATATCAGTTACTGAATTTTTGTTTTGATTTCAGTGCAATTCTGAATTTTATGTAACAATCTATTCCTGAAGATTTTAACTTGCGAAGCTTAATCTTATGTTCTTATGTTTTGTTTGACGACATAAATCGTTACTAGTTGTCACTGGTTTATAAATGGTTTGAGGCTGTAATGTCCATAGAAGGTTACTAAGATCACATACTATTGAAATGCATTTTTTTTTCCATTCTATTAATGAATGCAGTCTTTACTCCGAGTAACTGGACCACAAGGAAGGAATTTTGGATACAGTGAACGACAATGTGCAACCTAAAAGTACACAGTTAATAAATTATATTGTTGTATTTACCACTGACAATGTAATCAGTCTAATTTATTGTTGAATTTTTCAAACCATGAACTTGTAAACAAAAATTTACTGGTTTTCCATTTTTTTTTTGTTTTCACACGCGACGTGAAGTTATTGAGGTGTGCTCGAAAAGTTAGAAGGGAAAAAAAATTGTTGTTGTCATCTATAGGTCTCACACAACTGCACCACGTCAAAATACGTGTTTTCGTTTATGACAGTGGGCGTAACCGAAGAAAAAGGGACTGTAACTGGAAAAAAATTGAGACTAATTCTTGTGTTGCGAAGGAGATACTTGATTTTCCATCTAAGCCACTATAGAAATGGAAAATCTATAGTTCAATTATATGCTATTCACATGTTGACATTAGGGAAAACCTCATAAGCCACTTACAATATTATTATTCAATCCATTTTGCACGTTCCAAGCTCAAATAAAAAAATGATTATATCCTACATTAGGGAAAACTTGTGCATGGTCCAAGCTGAAATTATATAATATATGAAATATTTATTTAACTATATATCTATATTGATGGGTTCATACTTCACAGTTCACAATAGCTTTCTGGTTGGCAGAGACAGTCATTCAAAGTTCACTCTTACCGCAAGGAATAGAAAGAAGGGTTCAAAATTTTAGTATAATGAAGTTTTGATGCTTATTTTCTCCTGCATTGTATAATTAGTTTGGTGTAAAGACATAATTGAGAGGTGGAGGATGCCTTCGTTGATTTTCATTTGCTTATTTGTTGAGGTTGTATCAAAGGAAAGCATATTTCATACTTATAGAATTTGATAAAAGAGCTGACAAACTGCTAAATAATCTCAAATTGAGAATATTGAATTTGATTTTGTGTAATTTTCCTCATTCCCTTCACACGTGGCATATTTAGATGAGATATTAGAGAAACCTCCTAATTCTTTTGTACTTGAGGTGCTGTTATCTATGAAACACTGACACGGACATCAGACACGACGTAGCTGTTAATAATTTAAGAAAATGAAAATGATTAAATATAATAATATATATTGATATTGAAAATTAACACTACTTCAATTTATGTCTTAATCAATTATTGGACTAGAAAAAAAATAACAAGTCACAACTAACATTTAAAAAATAATATTATATAGATTATGGCCTTGAGAATGAAGGTTCATTAGAGTCAACGAAATTTATTTTAAAAAATGCAAACCGTGTAATCAACTTTCATTATAAAAATAATGCTACTTGGATTGATGTAAATTGATCAACTCAACCTCAATATTTTAAATTTTGGCGAGTTTGATCAATTTGAATGAGTTTGGTGTATAAAAACGATGCTTCCTACGAAGTAAGAAGTTCATAACTATAAATGTTTCTTCTTGTTAATTATTTCCTTAACAATTTAGACATTAGTAACCAAAATCATTCACATTCAAAGTCATAGATCTTTTTGCCTGCTGCAACATGAGTAAGTTCTAATTCCTTTCACTCATTTAATTTTGTTTTAAGTTAATAAATCTGAAATTATGTTGATTTAATTCTTTCTATTAATAAAATTTTGCAGCAGGAACTATATGTTATAATATTATTCAATATGCAGTCATTCCAGTTGTTGTTGCTGGGATAAGGATGGGGGTAAGCATGGCATTAGATGAAATTGATGGAATGAAATATGTTTCTGATTTTTTTGGAAAAGTCTTTAAGGAAATTGAAAGAGAAAAGAATAATATGATTTTAAATCGAGATCTTGTGCTTGTAAAAGTTCAAGCAAATGATCATAAAACCGAAAAGGTGAACGATGTTGTGTTTGAGTGGCTAAAAGAAACTGAGATACTTATACAACAGGTGGAGAATTTGGCAGTGGAAGCAAATCCAAGATCATGGAATGAATGTAGGAAGTTGCTGAAGAAAGTAATTGAACTTAATTTGAAATGTGAGTTTGATCAATTTTCAATCTCAATTCCTAGTTTAGAACACTTCTCTTTTGGAAATATTATGTGTTTAAAGACTATAGAGAATACTTCAGATGAACTTTTAGAGGCACTGCAAGATGATAATTGTTCTATAGTTGGATTGTATGGTAGGCAAGGTTCAGGTAAAACAACATTGGTGAAAGCAATGTGTGAGAAAGTTAAGTATTTGAAGATTTTTCATGAGGTTTTATTTGCCAATGTGACTCAAAATCCAAATATCAGAACAATGCAAGATGAAATTGCTGATTCATTGAATATGAAATTTGATAAAAACAGTGAAGCTGGAAGAGCTAGAAGAATATTCTCCACAATAGAAAGTATGGATCGTCCGATTCTTGTGGTTTTCGATGATGTTCGAGTGAAATTCGATCCAGAGGATGTAGGCATTCCTTGTAGCAGTAATCAATGCAAAGTCCTTATGATCACGCGTTGCCAACAAGATTGTGACATGATGTACTGTCAAAAGGATATTCGTCTTGGTCCTTTATCTTCAGAAGAAGCTTGGACTTTGTTCAAAAAACATTCAAGCATTGATGACGAGGAGTACTCCTCCTCGTTTGATTTATTGAATGTGGCGCGCGAAGTTGCTATCGAATGTGAAGGGTTACCTGGTATAATTAAAGATGTTGGATCTTCCTTAAGAAGTAAGCCAATTGAAGAATGGAAAGCATCACTAGATAGTATGAGACATTCAATGGCTAGATGGCAGATTTTTATCAGTTTTAGAGGGGAAGATACTCGTTACTCTTTTACAGGTTCTCTTTATCAAGCTTTATGTAATGGTGGATTTAAGACATTCATGGATGATGGAGGACTCCACACTGGAGACCAAATTTCACCATCTCTTATAAATGCAATCGAAGCGTCGAGGCTTTCGATTATTGTTTTATCCAAAAACTATGCAAATTCCTCATGGTGTCTTGAGGAACTTGTCAAGATTATTGAGTGTAAGAATTTGAAGAATCAATTAGTTTGGCCAATTTTTTACAAAGTGGAGCCATCAGACATAAGGCATCTCAGAAAATGCTATGGTAAAGACATGGCTCAACATGAAAATATATTTGGAATCAACTCAGAGAGAGTACAAAATTGGAAATCAGCTTTGTTTGAAGTGTCTAATTTATCCGGAAAAGCTTATACAACCGGGTACGTCATATACTTTGGAATACTCATTTTGATCTCGAAATATATTAAATAAGATTAAGTCTTTTTTTTTATAGCTATAATTTTAAACATGATATTGCTTACAAAAAATTTAGACATGAAAATTTTGTTTTTAGTTATGGTGCAATTTTTGTAGTTTATGTGACTATTTGTTTGTTGTTATGAAAAATTGATAGTGGTATTAAATTTTATATGTTTTTTTAGTAGACATTGTCACAAATAAAATAAAACTAAAACTATATGCATAACTGAATTGAAAGGTCTTGTACATTGTTTTGCAGGTATGAATATGAATTTATTGAAAAGATTGTAGAAGATGTTAATCGTATTAAAAATCGTTTGCAAATACGAAGTGTGTAGATATGGAGCAGGAACAACACATAAGTTTCTCTAACAAATAATTGGTGCACAAGATAGATTCGATTTTAATTGATTATTAAATATCAAAATAAAACCGTTTTTCTTCGTTATAAGCAATATACGTTAAGCTTTGGGTTAAAAATCCTTTTTATAGCTTTATAAGTAATTGATTATTAAATATCAAATTCCTTCTTATAGCTAAAAAAATAATTAAAAATCCTTATAGTAAAACGACATCGTAGTCCCAAATTCCTTTTTTCCTACCATTCTAGGGTTTCGTTCAAGACTTCCCTCCCAAACTAACGATGCTTTTTTCTACTACTCATTTCCAATTCACATTGCGAATCAAACCTTGGTACGGACCCAAACTCCTTCTACGACGATCCTTTAAAACGTTTCTGTCAATGTCTCAGGGAAAATCCAAAAGACCAATTTGCCCTTCATGTTCCAAACCCACTCGAACGTGTCTCTGCTCTCGAATCCTAACCCCTCCTATCCCAAATTCCGTTAATGTAACCATTCTTCAGCATTATCTAGAGTGTACTCACCCCCTTAATTCTACAAGAATCGCTAAAATGGGTCTCAAGAATCTCACAATTGCCACTGTTTCTGATGTTAATTTTGAATCTCGCTTCTTTATTCGGTTACTCAATCCCAATTCAAATTCTGTTGAAAAAGTGCCAAAGGTTTCGTTTTTTAATGAAATTGAAGAGACCCATAAGTTTTCTCATGGTAAAAATTCGAACTTGATTGATACTGATAGTGCTGATTTGAAAAATGATGAAAATGTGAATCAAGCAAGTAGCATTGGTGGTGGTTTTGTGGTGAATGATGAAGTTGAGAAAAATTCAATTCATTCAAACTGTGAAGAGAATGGAGAACCTGATATTGCTGTTACTATTGGTAAATATGGTGCTATTAGTTCTCTGTCTCATATTTGGATGAAGCAATGCGAATCTCATGAGTTAAGCTTTGACAAGATTTTGTCTTGTCCTGAGGCTTGTGAATCACTCTCAAAAGGGTTTTTGGTGAAGAAATTGCAAAAGAAGCAAATGAATGGAGAGGAAAATGTGAAAGAGTATGAGGAATTTGAGCTCGAGGTTTGTCGTGGATCGGTTCTACTTTTTCCTTCGGATAAGGCGGTTAGTGTTGGTGATTTGGATGCTATTGGTTTTGAGGTGAAGAACTTGATTGTTCTTGATGGAACATGGGCTAAGGCTAAAAGGATTTACAGTGAGAATCCTTGGTTGAACGTTTTGCCGCATTTGAAGTTGGAAGTGAAGGAGATGAGCTTGTATAGTGATGTTAGGCAACAGCCTAAAGCTGGCTATTTGTCTACAATTGAGAGCATTGTGTTTGCTTTGAAGGCACTTGGGGAGAATCACAAGGGTTTGGATAATTTGTTGGATACTTTTGGGTCCATGGTTGGAGACCAAAAACGATGTAAAGATGAAAGACTGAGCAAACTTGAAGAAGTTGCTTAAACCCAAAATATAAACAATTTGCGATAGATTATGAAATATTAACTCACTGGAATGTTATGTATGGAGAAAACATAGTTCAGTGAGTTTCTTGAAAGTTCTCCAAGAGCTGCCAATATCGAGCCAAGAGACATTGCGAGAGTGTTAAGAATGAACTTTGAAGATTACAGGAAGCTCAGCAGAGAGGGACAGTGTCGAAGCTATCCAACCACTTGATGATGATGTGTAAAGAAGGTGATTGTTAACAACATGAAGAAAAGAAATCTAAAAATGAGGAGGAAAGGTAAAGGTGTTACAAAACATAGACATCAGTTTGTTTGTGTTCACATCTCTATAAAATTGTTATGATGGCATAAATGTAATTGAATTCTCATAACCTTTGACCCCGAAGTTTTCACATAATGCTTAAATGTCCACTTCTGGTTTTACAGATCTAATAAAAAAAATTGCTTGTTTGGATTTAGCAGACAATGAGTTCAGATTTAAGGCGTTTTTTTATTAGTTAGACTGTTATACATCCTAGTAGAATCATCGTAGACTTTACTTGTTGCACAGCTTTAGAATCAAATCTAAATTTCTGTCAAGAATATTAAATAGATGCAGTCACTGGTTAAAGGTTACTAAGCAAGCAGCCAGAGTTTTAGTTTTCCACTTTTTCTATATAGAAACCAATTTTACAAGTGTAGACAATACAAACATTATCGTCTATTGCAAAGAGCCTACTAGCTTTACACAGTTACACTCCATTTACAGACAATTCCAAGGTCCTTGGAGTATTAATATATACAAACACAACCAGCATCTATGTACTGAAATACTTCAATTTACTAGCTCTTTCTTACCACAGAAGCCTAGCATAATCAAGCCGCTGGAAACGTAATGATTATACCAGACACGAGACTTTTAGGGTGTCATAAGCATACTCCTGAGCTCATGTCTCTTCTGATCAACGCATCCTGAGCTGACCAACGAGGTGATCCAGATGTCATCAGCTTTAACTGACTCGTCGTAATCGTTCCTATGCCAACTCCAGAAGGCGTGAGTTGAGTTTACAATCTTAAGCTCACCATGACCAAAACTGGCTTCGCGGAATGCTGACCAATTTGGCTGTGGATTTATGTACCTGTAAACAACAATGATATAAGGATACACCATGCAACAATAATAAACAAATTACAAACTGCATGCAAACTGATAAACAACTTTAATAGAGCTTTATTTGCACAATAAACAATTCCGGAAACAGATTTTTATATTATGTGACTAGCAGATATAACTTACCTATGAGCTAAGCCTTCTCTGTTTCCCCCATCACCAATAGTTATATGAACAGCACCACAATGATCCAATCTTCCATTATACACACGTTTCTGTCAATCACACAAAGTACCATTTAAGACCTGATTTCCATGAAATCATTCTCACGGCTTAAAATAAAACTGAACCATTAAGGCGTACCGAACGTTCATAAGCATGAACATGACCAGCAAGAACTAAATCAACACTAGCAGCATAAAGCAATGGTTCCATGACTGCCATCATATGATCCCCTACACCTTGTTGAGCTTTGTTACTATTATACCATGGCACGTGAAATAACACAAGCAGCCAAGGTGTCCTTGTCCTGTCCACCTTTGACAGATCTGCCTGTAGCCAAGGGTTGAGGAAAAATTAAAGAGAGAATAAACATGTGAAGAGAATAGCAAAAGAAAATTTCCTTTCCATGCTTATTATCTAAAACATGTTTGGATTGACTTATTTAAACTTATCTACTGACATAAGAATTTGTGAAACTGTTTGGTGAGAGAGCTTATAAAAATAGTTTATGACATGTTCATAAGCCATTTTCAGTTTATTTCCATATATTATCCATGATAACTTAAAGAAAATGGTGACTTTATTTTATCTTATATACATAGGCACTTAGACCGTAATAAGTGTTTATACTATATACGTCTAACTAAGTTGTTTATCCAAATATGACCCTAGTCTAAGTACTTTTTTCCGATTGTGGATCCCGTTACACTTATCATGTATAGGGCAATCGACTAACCTTTAGCCATGTGTATTGTTCTGAGTACTCATCATAATCTGCATAAGACCCTAGCATGATAATATGAACACCTGCAACGTCAAAAGAATAATACAGATTTGAAGTCGATCCACTTTCCTCAAACGGCATTTTCCATCTAGAATTATACGATACAAATTTATCCGTCAAGAATAGTATATTCTCCTTTTCGTGATTTCCTTCTGTTACCATCCACGGCCTTGCACTAGCGAGTGGCTCCACTAGTCTACCGAACGAATCCCAAAGATGTTGCATACAATCAGCATACGAAAGGTCACCTGGAAGAAGGTAAACATCATATTTACATTGATCAATGTGATCTAATGTTGATTTAGTCCAACCAGTTTGACCCAAATCCCCAGCCACTGCAAAAGTAATCGGAAATTGAGCCGGAGGAGTTTTGAGCTGAAACTCGGGACCTTGTCCACCACATCGGTAAAAGTACACGGTGTCGTGTTCCAAAGGTCCAATTACAGTATGGTGTATCTTTCCTGAGCTATATAACAAATAATTATAAGAGGTGCATTCTCCTTCAGCCATTGAATCATATCTACCAGATAATGTTCCATATTCTACAAATGAAGATGAATGTTTGTCTTCAGTTATCCATGTAATTCTCATGTGCTTGTCTCCTGCCAAAGAAATGTGCACCTGAAAAAAAATTACATTAATTTTTCTATCTAAGAATCTGAAATTTAATAGGTACTATAAATAAACATGCATAAAAAGAGTTATCATAGTTGCTTGATAAAATAAGCATGATTCAGAATTCACAGGATAGTCATCATCCTATCATCATAAACACAAAAGTCTCTAAAAAAAAGTCTCTAGATTATTCAATTTTAACAAACATCTAAATAATAAGCAGTTAAGTTAAACAATAGTAAAGTACTTGCTTATGGTGTAGGGTTACTTAATCCACACTTTCAGATTAAAAAAAGAAAGAAAGAAATTAAAAGCAAATAGGAAACAAATAAATAAATAAATAAATAATGTTAGAATTGATAAAGAAGAGAAAGAGAAATTGACCTGTTGAGGGTAAGAGTGAGATTTTGAATCCCATGGCCATTGGATGTTTAAGGTATTTCGAGGCAAAGGGCGAATATATTCAGCAGTGATGGTTGCAGAAATTAGAAGCATTGAAATAGTAACAAGAATGAATTTGATAAGTTCCATGATGATATTAAGAATATGGTGTCAACGTTGGGTGTAACAGTAACTGCTGGAAGGAAGACAACGACAAGACAACATAGTACTTCCGATCTTCTTTTTAAACATCGTAATCATATACCAAATTTTTGTCTTCTAACTTTTTGTTTTTATTTACACCTTGTAAATAAAACTAGTAGAATTTGGACTTAAACAAACTGAGTAGTAAAGTGTAATAATTAAACTTCTTGTAAAAGCGGGGTGATAATTAAATTATGTATACCCACAAAAATAAATAAAGATAAGAGAATAAATACATATGTTTTTTAAATAATTAAATTATATATTTTTTGTGTGTGTATTTTAACATTATTTGTTTATAATTGTGCTCAAACAAATATGTTTCATTAATGTGTAGTGGAGACAGAATTAATTTTTAAGACTTTGGCAGCATGTCTCAAATTTAAAAATACATTAGTTAACAATATATAAATGATTCATAATCTTTAAAAAAAATTGGTTAACACGATGAAAAATACTATTTTCTGTTTGTCTTTATTCAAAAAACAAAGAAAACACGTGTTTTTTTTTCTTTCCTTTTTGAATTAAAAAATATTATAATTTTTGAATTTTTTGTATTAAATAATTATTTAACTTCTTTCTTTTTTTAGTTAAATTACTATGCACTCAACACTTCAAAACTATGATTTAATGTTGAGATAGGTTGATTATGGAAAAATATATATATACAATTTTTTTATCCGACTTCTTTCATATTATTTTCTCTTTTAACATATTAAAGGTATTCAAGTCATGCTATTCAATTACAAAAAATTTAAGTTTTCTAACATTAAAAAAATTACGGAAACAAAATACATATTGTTAACACTTTACCCCATTACACTGAAGGAGTTATATGTGGAATGTTAGCGGTTTAATTATGCTCTTGACAACTATCCCACAACTATACCTCCCTTAACATATATATAAACATTAGTTCACTTATTGAAAAAAGAATTAGACCTACAAATCCATATTGTGTTGGGTGATTGCAAAAGTTAACGAACTGGTAGCGAAATTGTCACATATAATTGCATTAATAATGTTGTCACTAAAGAAAATGGAAAACGAGATTAATGTTGGTGGCATAGTTATTAAGTTAAAAACATGGTGCTATTGGTAAATATGGTGCTATTAGTTCTCTGTCTCATATTTGGATGAAGCAATGTGAATCTCATGAGTTAAGCTTTGACAAGATTTTGTCTTGTCCTGAGGCTTGTGAATCACTCTCAAAAGGGTTTTTGGTTAAGAAGTTGCAAAAGAAGCAAATGAATGGGGAGGAAATGTGGAAGAGTGTGAGGAATTTGAGCTCGAGGTTTGTCGTGGATCGGTTCTACTTTTTCCTTCGGATAAGGCGGTTAGTGTTGGTGATTTGGATGCTATTGGTTTTGAGGTGAAGAACTTGATTGTTCTTGATGGAACATGGGCTAAGGCTAAAAGGATTTACAGTGAGAATCCTTGGTTGAACGTTTTGCCGCATTTGAAGTTGGAAGTGAAGGAGATGAGCTTGTATAGTGATGTTAGGCAACAGCCTAAAGCTGGCTATTTGTCTACAATTGAGAGCATTGTGTTTGCTTTGAAGGCACTTGGGGAGAATCACAAGGGTTTGGATAATTTGTTGGATACTTTTGGGTCCATGGTTGGAGACCAAAGACGATGTAAAGATGAAAGACTAAGCAAACTTGAAGAAGTTGCTTAAACCCAAAATATAAACAATTTGCAATATAGATTATGAACCATTAATTCACTGGAATGGTATGGTTGGAGAAATCATAGTTCAGTGAGTTTCTTGAAAGTTCTCCAAGAGCTGCCAATATCGAGCCAAGAGACATTGCGAGCGTTAAGGATGAACTTTGAAGATTACAGGAAGCTCAGAAGAGAGGGACAGTGTCGAAGCTATCCAACCACTTGATGATGATGTGTAAAGAAGTTGATTGTTAGCAACATGAAGAAAAGAAATCTAAAAATGAGGAAAGGTAAAGGTGTTACAAAACATAGACATCAGTTTGTTCGAGTTGACGTCTCTATAAAATTGCTATGATGGCATAAATGTAATCGAATTCTCATAACCTTTGACCCTGAAGTTTTCACATAATGCTTAAATGTCCACTCCTGGTTTTCCAGATCTAATAAATAAAAATTGCTTGTTTGGATTTAGCAGACAATGACTTCAAATTTAAGGCGTTTTTTGTTAATTAGACTGTTGTACATCCTAGTAGAATCATAGTAGACTTTACTTGTTGCACAGCTTTAGAATCAAATCTAAATTTCTGTCAAGAATATTAAATAGATGCAGTCACTGGTTAAAGGTTACTAAGCAAGCAGCCAGAGTTTTAGTTTTCCACTTTTTCTATATAGAAACCAATCTTACAAGTGTAGACAATACAAACATTATCGTCTATTGCAAAGAGCCTACTAGCTTTACACAGTTACACTCCATTTACAGACATTCCAAGGTCCTTGGAGTATTAATATATACAAACACAACCAGCATCTATGTACTAAAATACTTCAGTTTACTAGCTCTTTCTTACCACAGAAGCCTAGCATAATCAAGCCGCTGGAAAGGTAATCATTATACCAGACACGAGACTTTTAGGGTGTCATAAGCATACTCCTGAGCTCAGGTCTCTTCAAATCGACACATCCGGAGCTGACCAACGAGGTTATCCAGATGTCATCAGCTTTAACTGACTCGTCGTAATCATTCCTATGCCAACTCCAGAAGGCGTGAGTTGAGTTTACAATCTTAAGCTCACCATGACCAAAACTGGCTTCGCGGAATTCTGACCAATTTGGCTGTGGATTTATGTACCTGTAAATAACAATGATATAAGGATACACTGTGCAACATTAATAAACAAATTACAAACTGCATGCAAACTGATAAACAACTTTAATAGAGCCTTATTTGCACAATAAACAATTCCGGAAACAGATTTTTATATTATGCTACTAGCAGATATAACTTACCTATGGGCTAAGCCTTCTCTGTTTCCCCCATCACCAATAGTTATATGAACAGCACCACAATGATCCAATCTTCCATTATACACACGTTTCTGTCAATCACACAAAGCACCATTTAAGACCTGATTTTCATGAAATCATCCTCACGGCTTAAAATAAAACTGAACCATTAATGCGTACCGAACGTTCATAAGCATGAACATGACCAGCAAGAACTAAATCAACACTGGCAGCATAAAGCAATGGTTCCATGACTGCCATCATATCATCCCCTGCACCTTGATGAGCTTTGTTACTATTATACCATGGCACGTGAAATAACACAAGCAGCCAAGGTGTCCTTGTCCTGTCCACCTTTGACAGATCTGCCTGTAGCCAAGGGTTGAAGAAAAATTAAAGAGAGAATAAATGTGTCAAGAGAATAGCAAAAGAAAATTTCACTTCCATGCTTATTATCTAAAACCTGTTTGGATTGACTTCTTTAAACTTATATACTGACATAAGAACTTGTGAGGCTGTTTGGTGGGAGAGCTTATAAAAATAGTTTACGACATGTCCATAAGCCATTTTCAGTTTATTTCCATAAATTTTCCATGATAACTTAAGAAAATAGTTGACTTTATTTTATTTTATATACATAAGCACTTACATAAAAGAAAGCCCTTAGAGCATAATAATTGTTTATACTATATACGCCTAATTAAGTTGTTTATCCAAGTATGACCCTAGTCTATGTACTGTTTTCCGGTTGTGGATCCCGTTACACTTATCATGTATAGTGAAATCGACTAACCTTTAGCCATGTGTATTGTTCTGAGGACATATCATAATCTGCATAAGACCCTAGCATGATAACATGAACACCTGTAACTTCAAAAGAATAATACAGATTTGAAGTCGATCCACTTTCCTCAAACGGCATTTTCTATCTAGAATTATACGATACAAATTCATCCGTCAACAATAGTAAGTTCTCCTCTTCATGATTTCCTTCCGTTACCATCCATGGCCTCGCACTAGCGAGTGGCTCCACTAGTCTACCAAACGAATCCCAAAGATGTTGCATACAATCAGCATACGAAAGGTCACCCGGAAGAAGGTAAACATCATATTTACATTGATCAATGTGATCTAATGTTGATTTAGTCCAACCAGTTTGACCCAAATCCCCAGCCACTGCAAAAGTAATTGGAAATTGAGCCGGAGGAGTTTTGAGCTGAAACTCGGGACCTTGTCCACCACATCGGTAAAAGTACACGGTGTCGTGTTCCAAAGGTCCAATTACAGTATGGTGTATCTTTCCTGAGCTATATAACAGATAATTATAAGAGGTGCATTCTCCTTCAGCCATTGAATCATATCTACCAGGTAATGTTCCATATTCTACAAATGAAGATGAATGTTTGTCTTCAGTTATCCATGTAATTCTCATGTGCTTGTCTCCTGCCAAAGAAATGTGCACCTGAAAAAAAATTACATTAATTTTTCTATCCAAGAATCTGAAATTTAATAGGTACTATAAATGAACATGCATAAAAAGAGTTATCATAGTTGTTTGATAAAATAACCATGATTCAGAATTCACAGGATAGTTATTATCCTATCATCATAAACACAAAAATCTCTAAAAAAAAGTCTCTAGATTATTTAATCCAATAATCAATTTTATTTAAATTTGAAACAAACATCTAAATAGTAAGCAATTAAGTTAAACAATAGTAAAGTACTTGCTTATTGTGTAGGGTTACTTAATCCACACTTTCAGATTAAAAAAAGAAAGATAGAAATTAAAAGCAAATAGGAAACAAATAAATAAATAAATAATGTTAGAATTGATAAAGAAGAGAAAGAGAAATTGACCTGTTGAGGGTAAGAGTGAGATTTTGAATCCCATGGCCATTGGATGTTTAAGGTATTTCGAGGCAAAGGGCGAATGTATTCAGCAGAGATGGTTGCAGAAATTAGAAGCGTTGAAATAGTAACAAGAATGAATTTGATAAGTTCCATGATGATATTAAGAATGGTGTCAAAGTTGGGTGTAACAGTAACTGCTGGAAGGAAGAGCACGACAAGACAACATAGTACTTCCGATCTTCTTTTTTATCATCGTAATCGTTTACCAAATTTTTGTCTTCTAACATCTTGTTTTTATTTACACCTTGTAAATAAAACTAGTAGAATTTGGACTTAAACAAAGTGAGTAGTAAAGTGTAATAATTAAACTTCTTGTAAAAGCGGGTGATAATTAAATTATGTACATAAATACCCACAAAAATAAATAAAGATAAAGAATAAATATGTATATTTTTGAAGTATTAAATTATATTTTTTTGTGTGCGTATTTAAACATTATTTGTTTATAATTATGCGCGCTCAAATAAATATTTTTCATTAATGTGTATTGGAGGCGAAACTTATTTTTAAAACTTTGAAAACATGTCTCCAACTTTAAAAATAAATTGGTTAAACAGCATATAAGTGATTCACAATCTTTAAAAAAAGTTGGTTTACAATATGTAATGAAAAAAAATTCATATTTTCTATTTTCCCCTTGTCTTTAAATGGATTAATTGTATTCAAAATACAAAGAAAAAACATTTTTTTTTTGGCTTTTTTGTGTTAAAAAATATTACAATTTTTAAATTTTTCGTATTAAATAACCATTTAAATATTTTTTTTATAGTAAATTACTATGCACTCAACACGTCACAGCTATGATTTAATGTTATTCAATTACAACAAATTTAAGTTTGCTAACATTAAAATAATTACGGAAACAAAATACATTATTGTTAACACTTTACCCCATTACACTAAAGGAGTTGTATGTAGAATGTTAGCTGTTTAATTATGCTGTTGACAACTATCCCTCCCTTAACATATATATAAACATTAGTTCACTTATTGAAAAAAGAATTAGACCTACAAATCCATATTGTGTTGGGTGATTGCAAGAAGTGTATTTTTAATGAAAAAGTGTATCTGCAAGCTTCTTTTGTAGTGAAGTCTTGCTGATATTTTTTGAGAAAGTTTAAGAAGTTCAAGAAAAGTAATGGCCAAATGCTAACCATAAATGACGTATGTACATTCTGCTTATTTTGAATCAATTGCAATCATTGAAGCTCTTACTAAAAGGTTATATATA
This sequence comes from Cicer pinnatifidum, assembly GCA_037974775.1. Taxonomy (NCBI): domain Eukaryota; kingdom Viridiplantae; phylum Streptophyta; class Magnoliopsida; order Fabales; family Fabaceae; genus Cicer; species Cicer pinnatifidum. Next base: position 56,941,973 of record JBBPBR010000008.1, read on the forward strand.
TAGATATATACACTTTGATTGCATCATAAGTAACCTATATGTATTCCATTACTTTTTACATTTTTTATGAGAATATTAATGTTAATGTGTAGCCTTGGTTTTTGTTTTGTTGTCGTCTAAACTACAGTTAGAGATAGTTGAAAGCAAATGTGCTAAGAGTTAGAAAAATAAAATCTCCAATTTTAAGGGTGGAGAAATAGCATGTTCAAATAGCAATTCAAATTATGAAGTTAAGGAATACATCAATATTGATTCCCCTTTGTTTTCAATATTTTGTTTTATATTTTACATGAATCTACTTTTGTAATTGGGTCGTATGCTTTTTAGATTTGTAGTTTTTTACAAACTAAATATCATGGAAATAAATTTTTAATCGCATTTGAAATATTTAAGTACGTAATTATATGATATTTTTATCTAGATTTGATGAATTAAATGTTATAAAAGGATGAATCCGAATTATTAGCTCATATAAATCATATGCAATTCATATTGAATGTTTTTGGAAAAAAGTGTTAAAAGTTTGTCTCATTTTACAAATAAAAACAAAATTAGTCTTTTTTTTTCTTATATAAGTTTGGTTTAGATTGTGATTTTAACGTGGTGATTGAAACTTTGATATAATTTTATTTTTTTTACTTATTTCATTATATTGTTGTATTTGTTTATGTCTCTAAGTTTATATTTATGTCTCCAAGTTTAGATTTTTACTATTAACAATTCTATTTGTAAAAGAAATGAGTAAAGAATATATGACATATTTGGTATTTTCATTTTCTATAGTGCAATTATACAACATTTTTTTGTGTTATCAAGATGAATTATATACACATAATATATACATAACCTATTGCATGTTGAAATATAATTTGTTCATTAATTATTAAAGAGTTAAATAGTAAAATAATATGTAACAAATGACACACTACTTCTAAATTTAAAGTTTTATAAATTTACAATTTAGATATGTTTTTCATATCATCATTAAATGAAATTCTACTTATGTGTTATATATGTGTAAATACTAGTTGAAGTTCATTTGAGATAACTTTTAAATTATTCGAAGTATATGTGTAGTGGTTTTAAAATCTAACGTTAATTTTTGCAATGTCATTTTTAGACACACTAAGTTGAATTTTAACTCTCCATATATTTGAGTCATGATGCGCTCGATTAAGCGAGTTATAGTCAGTTCAGTTTTACGATAAAAAAAATAAATACATTATAATATTTGAAGGAACTTAAATTGAATAAAATTTAAAATGATAATTATGAATAATTTATACCTCAAGTTTCCAACATATATTTAAAATTATTCAGATTTTTTATTGAATCGAAAGGATGAGACATAAAAAAAAAAACAAAACAAACTACATAAAACTAAAACAACATTTTTTTATATGAATCTAAACATGCAAGAAAGAAAATAAATACTACATAATATTAGAGAAAATATTTCAAATTTTAAAGAATAATATTTTTTATATGAATATATTGTATGTTGGAATAATATTTTTTTATAGAAGCTAATTTTAGTTGTTGATAGATATAAAACCCTAATTTTTACTTGGAGACGATTTTTTTTCAATAAGCATATTGAAGATTTTGTTGTGTTTTAAACCCAACCCAATTTAAACATTTTTCAAACTTATTTATTTATTGTGAGACAAAACGACGTCGTTGGGGTTGGCGGTTAGAAAGACAAAGCCCTAAACCCTGGTGCGCCACATTATAGTTCTCTTCTCTCCCTGCCTCTGTTCTTCACTACTCTGAACCCAAACGAAGAAGAAGAAGTAGAAGACGACGAAGCAATTCAACCAAAACCCTGACCTCAAACCCTAGCAATGGCGTCTTCCTTAGCTTCTCAGTTAGAAGCTATCAGATCCATAGCACTCGCTGATCCCGCGCCTCTAAAGAGACCATTCACTCGTGCTTCTATCTTATTCGACCCTAAAAAAGCTGCTGATACTGATATTGAATCAATATTCTCTATTGCTCTTCAAGGTAACTTCACTTTTCTATTCTTCTTCTGCACTTTTCATAAGCTTAATTGAATTTCTTACACTATAGTATCTTATTGATTTTTTGTTTTATTTATTTATTTATTATCTTACAGGTTTGGAGGCTCTTATTAATAGAGATGAAAGGTTTAGGAATTATAAGAACGATTTGTTCAGTCACCGGAATAAAGAGTTGGATAGAGAGTTGCTTGGAATAGAACAGAACAATAATCTTAACGTGCTAATTAATTCTTTTTTAAAATTACTTTCTGGATTTTTTATTCTTCCGTCTGCACTCGAAACGCTCGAGTATTTGATACGTAGATACAAGTGAGCATTCTATTTGGTAGTTTGTTATTTTTATGTGTTTTGAATGAATTTGTTTTATTTTTTTTTTTGGTTTGTGGTTTTTTATTTGATTTGTTTTGAGCTTCAGGATTCACGTGTTCAACAAAGAGGATTTGATATTGTGTGCATTGCCTTACCATGACACACATGTATTTGTTCGAATAGTACAGATAATTGATACAAGGTTAGAAAGATGGATATGATTGTTTGTTATTTTGTTTGGTTGTGTTGTGAATCTTCTGATGTAGATTACTAGTTGGAAAGATTTTTGATGTTATTTTGTTAATTTCTGTGAAGTAATGGTACGTGGGGGTTTCTAAAGGGTGTGAAAGTCTCTGGTGCACCTCCACCTAGAATGGTTATAGTGCAGCAATGTCTTTGCGATAAGGCCGTATTAGAAGTTCTATGCAACTATGTGAGTAAAAATGCCATATGTTTAACTGTGAATTTGATAGCTGTCTAATAGAATTAAATAACAAGATCACTACGTACTTGGTTGCAGGCATCTCCATCTAAAAAGTTTCAACCTTCAAAGTATGTAATTGGATTTTGTACTGCTGTTTTCATTGAAGTCTTGGGTACTGTTGAGACTGTTAATGATGATATTGTCAAAAGAATACTTCCTTTTGTGGTCTCTGGTCTTCAGCCCGGTATTAAGGGGGATTCCAATCACAAGGTTAGATTGTTTTCACGCATTAAATCTGATTATATATGGGCATTGTATAGTAATTTTTGCGAAAACCTTTTTTATTAGTTGGCAATGCACATACTTTGAAATAGTAGACCATGTGAAATGAATTTGCATTTTTATGTCAAGAATCAAGACCCATTAATGCAATGTTTTCATCACAAATAGTGATACATTCTCTTGTAGCATAAGTTGGCCTAAGCCTTTTAGTTAAGAAGTGCTATTCACTGTAATCTCTTTCTACAAGTCTAGAACATGCTTGGACTGGCTAAGGCTATAACCTGTTCTTTGTTCAATTTATCGATTGCATGATTTTGCAGTTGAATTTAGGATTTTTAAAGTCCTCAAACTTCTGAATAGTTATATCTCACAAGTATATAGTAGCCAAATCCAGCAGGTAGTTGGATAAAGCTAAGTGGCTGTTTTTTTGTTGAGTATTTTTTCTGTTCAATTTATGCTACAAAGGTCATTCCTTATATTATTTTTTATTTATTGTTACCCTATTTGGAATTGAGAGTAAACTTTGTTCAAAAGAACATGCACTGATAAAAAAATATAGACCACAAACCAACTCTTTCTCAGACACACAAGTCTAAGAAAATATATCTCTATTTAAGATCTCTCTCCCGTCAAATAGACCAAAGAGCATCATACATTGTGTACTGCTATAAAAACATGATCTATATCTGTTTCACCTTACTTCAAGGACTCAATTTTTGTTAGCAAACTCCCTATTAGTATTAGGAGGGTCTATGTTAGGCAGATTAGGCTGGGTAGTTAGGTATAACTGTCTATCTGATTTAGTTACAGTTTCCGTTATAGGGAGGGGAATAAAGAGGTAAGGGAGGAGAAAACAGGCATCTTTTGGATAGGACCTGGCCTCTAGTTTTTAGTTTTAAAGAGAGCGTCTTCTCCTGTGCTCTTCATTATTCAATACGGATCATCATTCTTGTTGTTAGATTCTATTCCAGATCTTACAGTTTCTTTTATACTCTATTCTATAATCTATATATTGGTACTTGATGTCACTTTTTCTTTTCTTATGTTTTTGCGGCACTTCTGATGTACTGTTGCCATTTGCAGGCCAGTTCATTGATGATAGTTGGTTTGCTTGGAAATAAAGCTGCATTAGCTCCAAAACTTTTGAATAGTTTGATACGTTTAGTTGCCGAGGTTGCTCGCGAGGTGGCTAAGGAGTCAATAGATCTTCATTGGTTTCGGTTGTCCCTTATTGCCTTAATCAATCTTGTTCAGGTATGCTGTGTGCATTAGTGTTAAGTTACATGTGTCAAGTTTAAACAGAAGTTTTCAATTTTTTTTTTTGATAATTTGGCATTGATCCTATTTTATTTTTGTTTTTCCACGTCTATTCTTTAACTTGGCTATACTATTATTCTTATTTTGTCGTGCTTGAATTTTCCTAGTCCCATGATGTTGGAATACTTCCAATGAAGGCCTTGGAGGTTTTAAAGGAACTAAGGTAGTGTACATCAAATTGCTCAATTTATTGACGATCCTTGTAGTTTAGTGTTGTCATTTATGTTTATGTGTATGATTTATAAAATCCTTTTTTGTATAGGGATTTGCCAGGGGTTTTATTAGAATTGTCTAAGGAGTTCAACATTGAAAAGTTTCTTGTTGTTCTTTTGGACTCCATGATTGACTGCAGGTGAGAATCCTATGTTTTTCTTTCTGTTGATCTACACTTTAAGATGGTTCTACAAAAACTTGTGTTTTGTGCTGATTATTACACATTTGCAGTTCTAAAGATGAATACTGTCAGCTGGCTTTGCTTTCCTTGATAGAAAAGGTCCCCATAAATGATTCTGTGCATCACGTGGTTTGCAAGATCCTATCAACTTGTGTGAAATTATCACAAAAAGTCGGTGACTCAGCATCTTCGATATCAGGTGTGTATTGTGATCCTAAATATCTTTTAAGATTTCAGAGAATTCCAGAATGAGAGAAAATTTGCAAAAGAATGGAAATGAATTTTTGCATTCAATCACCCAAATGTATCTGATGTGGGAAACTAATTTTTATACCAGTGTAACTGCTTTAACTAACAACTCAATTAGTTTTGACAGCTGTACACAGCTTAGTTCTTCGCTTAATGGTACTATAGCTAATAGTTACAATCTATTACCCAATTATCATTTGATGCCTAGCTTATTATTCTCACAACTTCGGTTTTCAAATGTCAATTAGCTGGCTGGGCAAAAAAGATTTTGATAATCATTAATACAAAGTATCCTTCTGAACTTCGTGGAGCAGTTCATCATTTTCTTCAGGTGTGCTGAAGAATTTTATGCATTTCTAAGAATTTTATGCTTTCCTTTGTTAGCAATTATTGTCCGAAAGTCTTAATAGTTTGAACTCTGAACTTGTTCAACAGCAAAACAAAGCACATTCTAAGAAAGATGATTCACTGTATAAAATTTTATGTAAGATGTTGGATGGGAATTTGGATTCATCATCTGATATCTCAGAGTCAAAAGTTTGGTTCGCCTTGTATCATCCAAAGGTACCACCCATACTCTTTCTCTTGAATATCAGGTGTCTATAATCCTGAAGTGTGTATTGTGTTGTTCAATGGTCATCAATTTTCTGTTGGTGGGTAAGAGCTTCTTTCTGATTTGATGTGGTATAGGCTGATGTTCGACGTACTACACTGCGTGATTTAAATTCTTCTGGCATCCTGAAAAGTGAGGAATATGTTTCAGAGGTACCTATGCTCTCCTTGTCTTACATTGTCCTCCGAAAATTATATGTTTATACTGATTTTTCGATTTTCAAGTGTGACACTGGTTTAAGAACATCCTTGACATTTATCCTTTTGGGTGGAAAATGTCAAATTTTTTCCTCTATGATTAATTACGTATGTTGATGATATTTTACAAAATCATCGGTCGTGCTGGCATATGGATTGAAATTCTTTCTTGCCTGTTATTGATTACATTTTTTTGGAAAGGTTGCTTCACAAATTTACTGTCAAACTGATTTTGTTTGGAAACATATTTCTATGTTGAGTTCCATCTCAAGCTGATTATATTTGTAATCTAATATATATGCATTGGTGATGATTTTATATTTTTTTTTGCAAATTTTACAGTACGGAAATGATTGTTTTCTATATTCAAAATCCTAAACCTTCTAATTATACCGTCTACCTCAAATGTTTTCTTGATCAGGGTCTTATAGACATTCAAGAGGCCATATTGAGACAGCTTGATGATAAAGATCTAACAGTTGTTCAAGCAGCTTTAAATGTTGATGGCTTGCCAAATGTACTAGGTGCTTCTAAGCTTCTCGAGGCACTGCAGAATGTGCTAAGAAGATGCGTTGGCAAGCTGCTGTCTGGTAAGTGTGGTATACTAAAATAAGTTGGTAGAAATTTACTTTCCTCTTTTGTTTTGATTACCTTAAAAGCACTAACAAACATGTTTGTATATGTTGCAAAAATAAAAATGGTGACTGGTAATGATAATGTAAGACATATCTTGTAAGAAAATGATAGAGGTACACTTACCGATTGACTGCTGACCAACTGCTGGGAAAGTAAATATTTTTCTCTGAATGTACTCTTGTTGGATGATAACTATTAGTTGGTGTGTGGTAGAGTAATGTGCAGAGAACATAGATTTGACCTTCTAAAGCATTGAATAGAAGTCAAAGTCTCTTTGATGCTTATATAATGCTTCAAAACATGCTCATCTATCTTTCATTAAGCATGGGGGTTGATTAGTTTTTGCTGCGAAGTGGAATATTGACAAACCTCTATTGTTGCACGATGGACGATTGAGTACAAAGTGTAGTCAAATAGCAGTTCTAGCACTATAGATAAAGCTCAAATGTACTTCCAAGGGGGAGGGATAAATAATAATCAAATAAATAAATGATTTGTTGGTCCAAGGCCCAAGCAAGCAAAACTCGCAACTTAGACTTGTTTTATGTTTCTGGGAAAAAATATTTATTTATGTTTTGTCAACAAAAAAACTGAAAGGAAGTACTAATAAGTTATAAACTGAAATTTAGTATTAGGTGTGAACTTTTTCTTACTACATCTGTATTCTAATTAGAACTTACCTTATAATTTTTATATGTTGTTGTCATTACTTTGAAAAAAACCCTCATGTTAAAATTTGATTTATGCTTCAGCCGGTGTATGATTGTTTGTTTCTTTTTCATATTTGCTTTTGCAGGTTCAACTGATAATGTCAGTCTGACTGGAGAAGTTGCTGTCACTTGTCTAAAGAAAGCTATTTCATACTTTCATGATCAATCCGATTACTTGAAGAAAATTGCTGCCATGACTTTTCCATTACTCCTTGTTATGCCACAGGTTGCGTCTGACTTCAGATTTAACATTTATTTTTTATAGAAAGTTTTAGTATAGTCATTATTTTGCGCGTTCTTCGTTCATTGTTGCATTTCACATTTGCCTTTTCTTGGTGATTATCACCTGACTACTTATCTCTCTGATTGCAGACACAGGGCTTGAATTTAAAAGCTCTGGTACTAGTCAACAAAATTAACTGGCCACTTTATCAGAATATAGCTGTGTCTAGCTCTGAAGAAGCGGTAAACATCTACATCAGATTTGATTTGTCAATATTTTTATATTTTAATGAGTACTTATATATTGAAAAAAACTAAGTTGGTTGTTTAAAAATGCAAGTTTGTCAAACTTAAGACATAGAATCAGGCAAAGGTGAACTAAGGATATAGAATCAGGGATGATGTTTTGTCGACTTTGGAAAAACAAAACTTCAAAATATTGGAAGTTAACATATTTTTACTGATATTACATTAAGTTGGACTGTAGGAATGGACAAATAGGTTCCCTTCTAGTACATGAGTATCTTGACGTTTTATTGATAGTATGTGTTGTGCTTGGGTGTTTTATCAGACATATTTTGCTTTTGTCATATTTTTAAATTGTTAATCACAACCAGTCATTAATATGTTTAGGTCAGATGAAGTAATCAATTGCTTTTCACTTTACTAATTCTTAAAGTTCAATTGCAGACATCAATACCTGGAAGTTTATCTTCAATTAACTTGAAGGTTATCAATAACTTGGCTGGCAATTTCATGGTCCACCCTGAAGATAATATTGCTTGGTTTTCTGAAAGCTGCAACAATTCAGAATTGTCAAAAACACTCTTCTTTTTTGTTGTATTGCAGTCACTTTTGATTCAACCAAAAGGTTTGTTTTCCTTGTCATTTGAATCCCATTTATTCTGAAATAGTACATAATCACACACACAAATAGATAAATCTTATTTGTTTCATGACTAAAAAATCGCATTTGAGCAAGCTATTTAGAAGTGCTTATTTGGAGTATTACTTATCTCTCTCAAGCTGCAGTTCCCTTTTTTGTCTTAGATTTCTCTGTTACAAATTAAAAACGAGGGTTAGAGAATGATTAATGTTGACTTTCTATTTTGATCAAAGGTGACGACTTTTCTGCACTGTTTGAAAATGTGTTTCCTATTCTGAAAGCTGAATGGGAATCTATAGTGAATGCTGGCGATGTTCTGTTGGAAGAGGTACACGTGATTTACATTCATATGGTTGCTTTTATCTGTCTTCCTTTTCTTGTGATAAATTTACAATTTTTTTTTGGTTTTGGAATTGTTTTGCAGTTCAAATCTGAAGTGTTAGACTGGGACTGTAGTGCTTTCTTTGACCATCTTTTGTATGCCAATCTCAGAACTTTAAATGCAAAAGTTATGGTTTGCATTTTTTGGAGGCTAATCGCACGACTAATGTCAACAGAACCTTCACGCAATCTGCTGGTCAGTAATGCCTTCTGTATTTGTTAAGTTTGTAATCAATTTTCTTATAAACTCGGTTTCCTTCTTTTGGAATAAATGCTAGCATATAGCTTGGTAATATCATATACGCTTAGGAAGTAACAATATCATTAATTTCCTTTAACTTTATTAATTTTTTATTTATATATATTGATAAAGTGTATAAATAGAGGATCCACTGAGTGTAAATAATTCAAGCATTGCATAAATTTCATTCTCATATATTCTCTTACATTCTTCAAGTGTTGTTAACCTCCCACAGTTTACTGTTGGTTGCCTGGTTGGATTAATGAACCTTTTACAATATGCAGGATGATAGCAAGATAAAGGATCTGTTTGTATTTTTTGCTTCCTCAAAGTTCAAGCATGCATTCCGTGAACACCTCCATTTCTTAGCTGCACAGTGCAGTGTATCACCTGCCCGCCTATTATCCAAGTTTTTCACAGACGAAGGTACCCTACACTTGTTCCATGTTGCTTGATGTACTCCATATCTTAAATGCACAACATGTCTGTGTTGCGTGTGTTGAGAAATTCTTGATTTCAAGATAGAACATACAGTTGTTTTGTAACTATCAAGGTGTCATATTATTCAGTCAGCACATTCAAATAATATTGTTGTTTAACTACAAATTTAAACTTCATGTTTCTCTTTTCCATTTGATGTTGGTGTTCGATAATTAGCAATTTATGGGTCTGAAGCAGCCCACTTGGCTTGATTTTGTTTGATCTTTTACTGTGCAGGCGTTCCTGCTGCCGTCCAGATTGAAAGTCTCCAGTGCTATGCATTTCTCTGTAATCTGTCACAAGATAGATGGCAAACTGAACTTCTGGCTGAATTCCCTTCTCTTCTTGTTCCATTGGCCGGTGATAATCAGGTATGAGTCTTTCTCAGCATAACCATATGACTTTTTGTGTATATTTTGTCCTTTTCTGCTCGTTACATAGATATGTTTGTCGACTTTCTCTTGTTTTTGAGGAAATGTGATTGATTCAAATGATTTATTTGCATCTTTTGAAATTCTTTGCAGTCAGTAAGGGCTGCTTCCATGAATTGTATTGATGAGTTACGTGCCTTGTGGTGTCGTATTGAACGTTCTGGCAAGAAAAATGGTACTTTTTTTTTGTCAGAATAACTGTTTTTAACCCTTTATGCCTAAGTTTTTTTACCCTTAGAAAATACCTAAACTTGTAATAACAGGGAACAATGCGACATGGTTTCATTTTCTGGGTGAACTTCTATCATTGTTGGATCAGCAAAAAACACTTATATTGTCTGACAAGAAATTTCTTCCATCATTGTTGGCGTCCACACTGGGCTCATCCTGTCATACTATCTTAGTACCTCAAAATATGGAAAACAGGTATATAATGTTACCAAGACTATTTTCATCTTAATAGCACATTAGCACTGCTTTTATCGCTACACATCATTTTGATATATTCTTTGACTTGGCTGCTTATCACCACAAAATATGGAAAACAGGTATATAATGTTACTAAGACTATTTTCATCTTAATAGCACATTAGCACTGCTTTTATCGCTGCACATCATTTTGATATATTCTTTGACTTGGCTGCGTATCACCGTTATTTCCATGTTTCCTTCTTTTGTTATGGGGATTTGCCAGATCTTTTTCATGTGTACAGGGGGATTTGGATATATTTTTTATTTCTTATTCCCTTATAATCTGTAAAATATTGAGATAGATTGTGTGGGCTGGCTTTTTACAAGTATTTAAGCTGTTGCTTTGTATTGCTGTGCTGGGATAGATTAGGTTTCTGGGATATTCTGTTGTGATTGACTCGAATATTATTTAATGCATTTCATGTGAAGTGTCATTTGATATCTTTCTTTATATTAATTTTACTTTTAATTATCTTCATTCCAAAAAGAATATTTATTTGTATTATTAAAACATCCAGGGTTTTTCATGCTTTCTTTCTGGACATCATTTCAGGTTTGATCAGCCCACAAAAGAAAGAATACTTGAGTTCGTTTTGGGTTCAGCTCTGGAATTCTCTAACTACGGGAAGGTTTGATGTCTTCACATTAGCTATCGTCTTTTCTGTTGCTCTTCGTATGTTTTTACTTTTCAGTTCTAGATTTAACAGTATTATGTGTGGGTTTTTTTGCAGCTAATGATTCTATCCTTGCTCAAAGGTATTGGGAATGCTATTATGCATCCCAAAGTTGCGCCAATGTTGTCCCATTTTATGAAGCAATACTATGACGAGTGCGATAAGTTTTCAAACACTGAGACTCGGATAATGTGCCTTTTGTTGGAGGTATGTATTCTGTTGTGGTGTTTAGCTGATAAAATCTTCAATCTTAGGTTTGGTGAGCTAATTTCTTTTCTTTGTGTAGAGCTGTGTCATGTCATCTCCCTCTGGTGGAGATGATCTTCAATATCCTTTACTGAAAGCGCTGCAGGTGAGATACCACGATACATGCTTTTCGTATGTTTTGCCCCTATTGCTTGTTATTTGAATAGACTGACCTTAATTAATGTTCTGGGTCATTGCTTTTTTCAGTTGGATGCCACGACTTCAGATAACCCTGCCTATATAGAGCCTTGTATCTCTGTTTTGAACAAACTTAATAGTCAGTTCTACACGGGGTTGCAGAATGAAGTGAAGGTATTATTAGCAATACAGTTATTATTTTATATTTTGTTGTTGTCATTCAGGATAAGTAGACATGTACCTTCTCTGTGTGTGGCACATTGTGATAATTTTGTCATTGGGTAAATGGAAAAAAACCAACACCAATCTAGTCTCTACCATGAACTGAACTATTGCCTTTTTCTTGTGTCAGGAGCGTGTATTCCGTGAGCTTGTGTTTTTGTGCCGTAATGCTAATGGTGATGTACAAAGTGCAACAAGAGAGGCCTTAATGCGCATAGATGTGAGTTTCTTGCTTTTGGCTAACTTTTATCAAACATGTTTTGTCTTAATTAATGTCTTTTTGTTTGTTTTTCTTTTTGGTGCCTGTTGTGTATTTCTTTAGAGGTTAGTTGCAATCTAAAATAGAGTTAACATAATACAGTTGTTGACAACTGTAAAAAGTGTGGCACCTAGATAAACTATTGCCGTTGTTTGTCTGAATTGACCACATTAGCTTAACACTATATTATACCATATTGCTGAACACATAATGTATCCCTAAAATATGCCAAATGCGAACAAGTGCTTTGACCAATGCACTACAAATGGCAATCGACAAAGACTGCACATTAGAAACTGTTTCAACTTAACGACATGACTAGAGCTTGCTCTTGAAGGACCCCAAACGGTAACCACTTTACATTCAGCAGGAAAATGGCAGTGTGAGACTTAAGAGGCTAAGACTATCCAGTAGTAAATCATTATCATCAATCTTACTGAGTACTACTACTATATATGCAAAGCTATTGACAATGGTTTCGTAGAGGAAATCTTCAAAGGATTGGAGAATGAGTAAGAATGAGTAAGATTTACATTAATTGTGAGAAATGCTAGAATGCTTGGGGCGACATGTATAAATTGAGAACTATGATGCTTGTGGAATTGGTTGATCTGTCTGATACTTTCTATGCTGTCCTTGGGTTATATTAGTTTGCATTTTGAACAATGACTGTTTTTTCTGTGTATGTTCAATTGAATACATATAGTTATTTGTGATATTATATTTTAAATATCATAATGTACATCATCCCTTTTTCAACTATGGACTAATATCAATTTATTTTAATGAAATGAAACATATTACGATAAATGTTTTCTTTTAAAAATCGGAAGTGACATTGAAATTCTGTGTTTGATCACTGACCATAGCATTTTGGGTTAATATTATGTTTCTTAATGTCCTAGGAATTTTTAACCAGCTTCCATTTCACAGAAAAGAAAATGGAACTGAGAATAATTGGTTGTTATGGAATTGCAGATACATTTCTCTACTGTTGGCCACATACTTGATCTCATACTTGCATCGAAAAGTGGCATAATTAGGTCAGCAGATGAAAAGACAAAAAAGAGACCGAAACTGACAACACATGAAGAAGCAGAACTTCTCACCAATGACATATGCAGAATAGAAAATCCTGTCTACATTCTTAGTTCTCTTCTTGATGTTTTGTTACTGAAGAAAGACATAACGAACAGGTGATTTAGTTAATTCTGGATCTGAATTGCTTAACTATTATGGGTACATACAAGAGACAATTATTTAGATAGTACCATGGCAGAGAGTTTGGAGAAAGCATTTCATATTGCTAAATTTTCAGTTTGTTTCTTGCAGGCATTTTCTTTTGGACCCCTTATTTAAGCTTCTTAGCGAAGTATTTTCAGAAGAATGGGTAAATGGTACTGTTTTCCTAGAGGAAGGATCAAGCCAACTGTCATCAAGTCCTTCTGAAACCATATATCATATTCAACAGACTCTATTGATTATCCTGGAGGATTTAATTATGTCTCTTAAAAGCATGGCTGCGCCAAATGTATGCTTTCTAATTGTGAAGCTGGAATATTTATATGATAATAGACAATTTTAACTACCTCTTCACGATTTTTTTTTCCCTTTATTAATTTTCATATTTCATGACAGGAAAAAATGACAAATGAGATCAACGTTAAGCTATTGATAGAGTGTGCCCGGACTACTAATGTTTTAGGCACCCGCAACCATATATTTTCTCTGCTTTCTGCTGTTATTAGAGTCTTCCCAGAAATAGTCTTCAGTCATTTACTTGATATTCTTTCAGTTATTGGGGAGTCAGCTGTCACACAGGTTTGTTAATGATGGTTTTCCCCGTGTACTGAACTTGGGGTATTTTTAAGTTCGAATAGCTTATAATATCTTTTTTGGTTTCTTTGCTTCTCTTCTGAAATCCTTGATCTTCATTGTTAGATCCATATGAATTCTTCCAACTTATGTAAACTTTTACTTGCAATTTTTTTGATACTATGATTCTAATATTCCAAATAACCATGGTGTCACCATTTCGGCGTTCATGTACCTGTAGATTGACAGTCATTCAAAGCATGTTTTTGAGGATCTTATATCTGCGATTGTTCCTTGTTGGCTGTCGAAGATAGATGATGTGGAGAAATTACTGAAGGTTGGTTTTTCATGAAAATGCTTTCGGGTTTTTTCACGTCTCATTGACAAGATTGGTTTTTCAGATCAATTTTCTGATTTATTTTTTCTTCCCTCAGGTTTTCATAGATGTATTTCCTGAAATAGTTGAGCACAGAAGGCTGTCAATTGTTTTATATCTCCTACGGTACTTTCTACATCATGATCCTAAAATTGTAACTTAGCCATTGGTTTCTGATCTGCATCTTATAATGGTGGATGTTTTGCAGAACTTTGGGCGAGGGTAAAAGCTTGGCCTCATTGCTTGTCTTGTTGTTCTCATCATTAGTTTCAAGGAAAGCCAGCTGTTTCCTCAATATTGAGACACCAGATGCTTTAACATTTTGTACTGAAGAGTGGGAATATAACTTAGCAGTGCAAATTTGTGAACAGTATACAAGTTTGACTTGGCTTCCTTCTTTAGTTATGATGCTTGAGGAGAGGGGAAATGGAAATGGTGAACAGGTGCTGTTTCTGGAGTTGTTTCTGGCAATGCAATTTTCTTTGCAAAAATTGCAAGATCCTGAATTGTTATTTAAACTAGAATCAGGAGAAGACACAGTCGTCATTCAGGTATAAATCCAGATCACATAAATGATGCAACAAAGTTTACGTCTCTATTGGGAAATGTCTTGATGGTAATTTATATCATAATTTTTGAAAAGCATCAACATTTGAATGACCAATGCAAATTAATGATAACAAACACCACATCTTATCTTGTTGACATGATTGAGAGATTGATATCTCATAGATGGTGATTTTGTGATGTATTGCATAGTGGAATTGTTAGCTTTCAATTAATCAGAAATTTTGTAAGTTTATGGTGGTGATGTACAAATTATAGGCTAATATTAATGCTGAAGCTGTGTTGGGCATTTTGAACTGAAATATTCATTATATTTATATATTTGTGTGTGTGCATATTGTTTGATTTTGCCTTGCATTTTTCATTCCAAGATGCTCTTTTTTGTTTCTTAGTGTGATATCGCCAGTCTTGCATGTTTTATTTGGTTGAATGTTCTAGTCTGAGTGGTCTGTAAACTCTTCTGTTTATTCTAACCAAACTTTCATGTTCTTATTCTAAATATGTGATGGGCTGTCAATACTGCAGAGGGCACTAGGAGAGCTTATGGAACGGGTTGTTTTCCTCTTGCATCTTGTTGATGCAAGAAAAAAGCAGCTGAATTTCCCTGTCATTATGAGGAAAGAGTTGAAGGAAACTATGCGTGCTGTTGTGAGGAATATAACAATTGACATGATACCTTCGGTGTACTTTAAGAGCATAATTAAGTTGCTCCACCATTCAGATAAAAATGTTGGAAAAAAGGTAATTTTTTTTTACAAGATTACCAAATATAAGTACATTTTATTTGAACTGGTATTTTTTGATATATTATGTGGACCATAATTGGATGTCTTTATTCTTGTCCTAGTATTAGACATCAGGACATCAAATTCAGGATGTTTTGTTGGACATAAATCGTATTTCTATTTGATGAGTTGAAAGTTATATTTTTTGGTTGGTTTTTCATAAATACACATCTTTGTAAAAAAAAATTAAGTGTGGAAGCAAGATATTGAGAACTGTTATTTTTTATTGCATCACTTGTGATCCAGGCTCTTGGGCTGTTATGTGAAGCTGTAAGAAAACACGAAAAGGTCAGCTTAACGCTTAAAGACAACAAAGGTTCAAGGTCAAGATCAAGTTTTCCTTGGCTTGATATGGATGAAAGTTCTCAAGAATCACTTAATAAAATGTGTTTAGAAATTCTTCAAGTACTTGATGGTTCATCAAATACCTCCTTGAAAGTGGCAGCAGTTTCAGCATTGGAAGTTCTCGCAGAAAGGTTCCCTTCAAATAGTTCCATCTTTGGTGTATGCCTCAGATCTATTACAAGATGCATTGCATCTCCTAACTTGGCGGTGACTTCTAGCTGCCTTCGAGCATCTGCTGCATTGATCAATGTTCTAGGTCCAAAAGCACTGGCTGAACTTCCTCAAATTATGGATAACGTGATGAAGTCATCTCAGATTGTATTGTCCAATCTAGATATGAAACCAACAACTAATGATGCTTTATCAGCCTCCAATGAATCCCATTTTATTTCTGTTCTCATCACTTTGGAGTCAGTTATTGACAAGCTTGGTGGATTCCTAAATCCATATCTCACAAACATTATGGAGCTTCTGGTGCTTCATCCTGAATATGTCTCACGAATGGATGCCAAAGTAGAATCCCGAGCTCATGGATTACGAAAGCTTCTTGTGGAAAAAATTCCGGTAAGGCTTACTCAAACATAAGTCTTGTTTGACTGTAGTATTGTGAAATGAATACCTATTTTTCTTATTAACACATTATTTTAATACAGGTACGACTTGCCCTGCCACCATTGTTAAAATTATACCCTGCCGCTGTTGAGGCTGGGGATAAAAGCTTAACAATTGTGTTTGATATGTTGGCAACATTCATCGGAACAATGGACAGATCATCTATCGTGGCATTCCATGGAAAGATTTTTGACTTTTGCTTGGTTGCTCTTGATCTTCGCTGTCAAAGTCCTGTTTCGCTTCATAACATTGATTTAGTGGAAAATGGTGTGATAAATGCTATGACTGCCCTGACCCTAAAACTTACTGAGAGTATGTTCAAGCCTCTTTTCATAAAGAGTATTGAGTGGGCAGAATCTGAAGGGGATGGAACTGCATCTGTAGGAAGCATTGATAGGGCCATATCTTTTTATGGCATGGTAAACAAGCTTGCTGAAAGCCATCGGTAAGTCAGTGCCTAATGTTTTTATTTTCCTATTTAGATGATGTTTTATGAATAAGTGTGCTTTATGAGGCTATGAGAGTCAACAGACTTTTTGTTTGGGCATCTCTAGATTTTTTTGGTACATTGTTTTGCATTCTTGGAAGAAGAGTTTATAAAGTAGTGTATTGAATTGAACTACATAACTATGTCAGGAGATATGGTTATATAATTAATTATTTGGTCACAATATTCTGTTGAAAATTTGGGTATATGATAAATTATAATGACTTGCTCTGTTAAAATAATTATCAAATGACATCTGTTTCTTATTTATAGGTCATTGTTTGTTCCTTATTTCAAACACTTGCTTGGTAGCTG
The DNA here is from genome assembly GCA_037974775.1 of Cicer pinnatifidum. NCBI lineage: Eukaryota > Viridiplantae > Streptophyta > Magnoliopsida > Fabales > Fabaceae > Cicer > Cicer pinnatifidum. Next base: position 56,959,078 of record JBBPBR010000008.1, read on the forward strand.
TGTTCATCATCTTGGTGATGTTGGGGACTTCAAAGTGTCTAATCTGAGCCGAAAGAAAAAGAAGGCTAAGATTTTGGACGGCGGCGATATAAAAGAAACAGGTAGCTTGTCTATCAAGGGTTGGCATCTCAGGACACTAGTCTTGTCATCCTTACACAAGTGTTTCCTCTACGACACTGGGAGCTTGAAGTTTCTTGAGTCTTCCAATTTCGAGGCAAGTATAGTTTTTACCGTACAGTATTTATTTTCACATATGTAGTTGGCATGAAAATGTTTATGCAGTTATTTTTCATCTTATTGGTTGAATGGCCCATTCCATTAGAAGTTTTTTTTTTGTCATCTTGGATGATTGGGCGATTTCCCATTCAATCTGAAATTACTTTCGCATGTTATTGTATTCATTTTAGACTTTGAGCCTCCTTCAGCAGTGATTTTGGTTGTTGTATAACTTCACTGACTTTCATATGATGCTTGTTGCAGTTGTTGTTGAGACCTATTGTTTCTCAACTTGTCATAGATCCACCTGCTTTGCTAGATGACAACAACATTTGTATACCAAGCGTGAAGGAAGTTGATGACCTACTTGTTAAGTGCATCGGTCAAATGGCGGTAACAGCTGGCTCTGACCTGTTGTGGAAACCTCTGAACCACGAGGTATAATTTGTTATTTCTATGTCTCTCGTACTTGGTCTCAATTGATGCTGTTTTAAGGTGTACCAATAATATACCAGGATACACATTTGAGTTAAAAAATGCATTAACCACATCCTCAAGCAACTGAAATTTTTGTTTGCCTTTATTTTGCAGGTTTTGATACAGACACGTAGTGAGAAGATACGAGCAAGAATATTGGGCCTGCGAATTGTTAAATATCTTGTAGATAACTTGAAAGAAGAATATTTAGTGTTACTAGCTGAAACAATCCCCTTCCTCGGTGAATTGCTTGAGGATGTGGAGCTTTCAGTTAAATCTCTTGCTCAAGAAATTCTGCAGGAAATGGAGTCTATGAGTGGGGAGAGCCTTCGGCAATACCTATGAATGACGTAGATTAGGAGGGTAGTAGTGTTCTTGGTAACCTGATACTAGTGAGCTAGAAATGTGTAATCAAATATAGGAAATTTGTTTTGTAGACCATGTACACTATGGTCTTTTAAAGGAAAAATTACATTTTTTTATACTGATGAAAGTTTAATTTCAATCAATATTCTTGTGTTATCTTTAGTTGTATTTATTTCCTTAAAAAATGTCAATCATTAAAAGCATGATTGCTTTTTCAAAATTAGAAGTCATAACATTGAATAAGGAGATGAATATGAAATAAAAAGGCCAGATTTATTGTTTGACATTTAAACTAGATCTCTTATCGCCTAACATTTAAACTGTTGTTTTATATAAAAATCATGAATAGTTCTGTTGATGCTTTATGTACGTATACTGAATTTTGATAAAAGAGCACTCCAGTACATTAGTTGAACAACACACTATATGTTTACCTTAAACTTATTTCATGAGACGTATTTGTCGTATTTGTTGACCGATACCCAATTTTTGTGAGTTCATTTTAGAAGAAATTGTTCAAACTGCAAGGCACTCAGTTGCAAATGAGCACCACATATCATCCTAAAACTAATGGTCAAATGTAAGTGATTAACCGGTGTTTGGAAACATTTCTCTGTTGTTTTAGAGCAAACCAGCCTAAGCAATGGATGCAGTGGCTTCCTTGGGTTGAATATTGGTATAATACCTATTTCCATGTGTCTACCGGTACCATGCCATTTGATTGTGTTTATGGGCATTGGACGACCTCCGCCTGTTTTGAATTGGTTCCTGCCTGGGGAAATTTAGGTGGAAGCAGTGAAAAGAGAATTGAAGGATATGGATGAAGCCATCAAATAACTAAAGTGTCAATTGCAGAGGGCACAAAACCAAATGAAAACTCATGCAATAAGAAGGTGGGTACAGTGTTTGCCATTGATGATTGGGTATTTCTGAAAGTGCGACCTCATGGTCAGGTTACCTTGGGCGCTCACATCTGTCTAAAATTATCTCCACGTTACTATAGACCATTTCAGATTTTGGAGAAAGTTGGAGCAGTGGCTTATAAGCTTAAGTTTCCTGAATGATCTCGTATTCATCCAGTGCTTCATGTGTCATTTTTTAAGAGGGGAGTCAGCAATTATAATGTGCATACTAGTTTACCGCAAGAATTGGCAACCGACGATGCCAATAACAGAGAACCAGTATCATTTTAGCCAGTAGAATTGTTGCTAAGGGCAGAGATACTATCCGACAAGTGCTTGTGCAATGGAATGGTTGACGAGCCGACTACGCAACATGGGAAGATGGGTTAAACAGCATAAGTCAATACCCTTAGAAGACGCTCTATATTTGTCACAATTTGTTTTTGTGCAAACATATAGGGTTGCTTAACAAACTGCATTATTTATAGTAAAGTAACGATTCTTACTAAAAGTAATAGAACTAGAATTGAATATAGCTGATGAGTTCTAAGTAATAATCATGTTTAATTTTTTAGGTTTCTAAGTTTTTGTGGGGAAGATACTCGCTACTCTTTTACATGCTCTGCGTCGTGAGAGATTCAAGATCTTCATGGATGATGATGGGTTGGAGGGTGGAAACCAAATTTAAAAAACTCTTCCGAAAATTATGCATATTCTTCGTGGTGTCTGGATGAACTTGTCAAGATTATGGAGTGTAAGAAGACTATGAATCAAGCAGTTTGGTAAGCAATGAAACAAGTAGTTATGGTAAAGTTGCCTTAATATACACACTATTAGTTACTTTTAGCTTATATTGATTAATGTTTTGCTAATCTTTTTCATGAGAAACACTTCTTGTCATAGACAAATTAAAAGTATTGTGGTGTTGTTAATGTTCTGTTCTTTGTTGTGCAGTTTTGTATGGCAATTTGTTTAGATTAATTTATGATAATAAAAGAAAGCAAAAGCCATGAGTGAATGAAGTAAAAGGTTTTGTACTTTTTCTTGGAACGAATATGAATTCATCAAAAAGTTAGTAGAAAGGGCCATTGAAGCTGAAAATCACCTTTGATAGCAAGTCCTTACACAAATGACAAGTGGAAGGAAGATTTGAGTTCCTCTTACAGTAAAACACAGAAGGAGCATAAGATCCTTTTCTCTTGATTTTGCAATTTTATATATTATGTAATCGCCATGTGCAATCTTGATAATATACTTGAAGGCTTTATGTAACTTGATTGTTGAAATAAATTGCATAAACTTTTGTAGAATGTGGACATGACAATAACTTCTTTTATATACTTGTAATATATATATATATTGTATCTATAGATAATAGATTTGCAAATTTCCTTTTATATTTTAATATTTTTTTAATGAAAAATTAGTAGTGTGAGAGTATAGTACCCCAGTCTAAGGTAGAGAAGAACCGACTAAAAAAACATTACAAAAAGGTTTTTATATACCTCCATTCAAAGACAAACATTTTAAACAACTAATAACTAAATATCAAGGGAGATCTGTTGGTCCTAGCAAAATTTGAAAACTATGATCTTCAACACAGATGATATCATTGTGTTTTACTCCATAATGATTCTCGTGTTGGTTTATAATAATAAATAAAAACACTACATGACGCTTCTACACTAATGTTTCTTGAAATAGGAATACGTCAAATAACAATTGGCATAGAACGGGCCTCAATATTCATAGTTCTTAAAAGGAGTCTGAGAAGAAAACATGGAGATCAATGCTTTGTTTGAAACTGCAAACTTAAGAGGATGGCACTTGAAATTAGCCAAGCTTAGTTTTATTATCATCAGGAAGAAAATGAGACAGTTGTATGGATGAATCTAATTTGGAGGACTTTTCGCAGGTATGAATATGAGATTATTGAGAATATTGTGGAAGCAGCATTAAAATTTTCCTTGTTTGTAGTATCAAACAATAAAGTCTGACAAATTAACTAAATACCATTAACATTTGACTTGTTTGTGGTATAAAACAATATATATAAAAGGATACTTAATTCAACCAATAAAATCTGACAAATAAACTAAATGCAAAAAAACAAAACAATTCTTAAGTTGCTTCAAACATATCCTCCTCACAACATTCTAATTCAAGAGCCTAAAATTGGTTGGTCACAGACATAACTCTTTAGCGGTACTGCAACATTAAAAAAAAAAGTATTAGACATATAGAAATCCACAATAGAAAATTCAGAAGATTTAATTTGAGAATAAAAATACAAATGTTTACCTTGATGAAGCCAATCTCCTTGGCATTGCTACGGAAGCATTGCCTGCAACACATAAGGCCATACTTCCTGATCAATCCATGCGGGTTTCCGCACACACGGCTGTCAATATCAAAGAACAGAAAACAAAATCAAAATCAAAATCAGCAAGACTCTTCAAAATTTAAAACCAAATAAACCTAAGCAAATACATATAATCAAGGTAGTTAGAATCGTGGAATCATAACACTAATCACAATCAGTAAGACTCTTCAAATTTTAAAAACAATTAAACTACAGCAAGAACATGAAACCAAGGCAGTTAGTTTTAACTGCATAATCAGAACACTAATTGTAAAATTTTACATAATTCATAAAACTCTTGTTTATGCTTATAATTCCATATATAAACTCACTAATCGTTGAGGGTAAGCATTAATGCAAAATAGTGTGATTTTACAAACTGAAATCACAATTTTAACTAAGATGCATCATCAAATGCAACCAATAACTTAAACCAAATCATCAACAGATTTTTCAAGAATGTCTGGAATATACACTAGTATTTCAGTGTTCATCTGATCCAAAATCAATACAATAGCAATAACCAATACATATGTTAAATAAGTTACAAAAAGAACTAAACTACACTGCACCAAATAAAAGCAAAAATCCGAAATAAAAAAACAAATTTACAAAAGATATTAATAGGAATAACAAGATTCATCAAAATCTTAACCTAACCAAAATGAAAGCCTATAAATCAAAGCAGAAGCTTGAAACAAGTTAAATTAGGGATCAAAAGACACACTTTAAAGGGGAGAAAAAAAAATTGAAACTAGGGGCAATTCAAAGTAATAGAAAATAACGATGATTGAAGCATGAACCTACCAAGTGCGAGAACCAGGACCGTAGGTTTTAGGGTGAGAGTTCCAAACATTTGAGTGTCCCATCGCTTATTGCTGTGAGTTCAAATTTCGACCTCGTTGACAAATTAGGGTTTTATATAGAATCAAATTGGGGTTTTTCTTTTCTTTTGTGTTGGTGGTTTAAATATGAATTGGGCCTGGCCCAAGCTCTCTTGTGTTTAAATAATTTATTTTCTCTTTTTTTTTTTTTATTCCGATTACGGAACATCTATTATACCTATTGATTTATAGTTTAAAATTATGTACATGAAATAAATACAATTTTTTATTTATTATTACTTGTGATTCTTTAGATGACGTATCAACTGAGATGAGTTTTAATATGAGATGGTGATGATCATGATCTATGACCACTTAAAAAATCACAATTTTTTTTATTGTTAAATAGTGAATTTGTTCTAATTAAAAACAACTTGGGTTGTATGGCTTGGGTTGATTTGAGTTCTACTTAAGGCTCTAGAACAAGCGTATTGCAGTTTCGTATCTGACACTAGTAAGACACTTGTCTAACAATTCAAACAAACGTTTCAATTTGTTTTCTTTGTGGCTTTGACACACCTTAGTCACATATCAAACATATTTAGAGAGGAGTTAAATGTTTGTCAAAGCAACAATGATCAATGAGAGAGTTAACTATATTAAATTTGATTACATCATATTTGACTTTTTAATAATAAATAAATAAATGAAGGTAAAAATTAACTATTATTTTGTATTATAATTTTTTTTGTAACGAAATAAACTGCTCAATTTTAATAAACATATATAACGTGTATCAGTGTTGGTGTGATGTATTTGACATTAGCGATGTCTTTGTGTCCATATATGTGTTATGGTATGTATATATATCCTTTGATGAATCAAAACCTTCTTCCCATATCAAATTCAAAATGAGATGATAATGAACAACTTCAACTTTCACTTCTACTTTCAAGGCAATTCAAGAATCAATGATTTCAATCGTTGTTCTCTCCATAAAAAAAACTATGCATCCTCCACACGTTGTCTGATGAACTTGTCAACATCCTTGACTGTATGAAAGATGAAAAACCATCTTGTTTGCCCAATATTTTATGAAGTTGAACCCTCAAATCACCTACTTGTGTTTATATATTAGAAAATCATTGGCATATCATAGTTAGAACTTATATAGAACTTTCCTCATAGTTAGAACTTGTTAGAACTTTTCTCAATATTGGCTTAGTTATGTTTTTGTTTCGGTAATTAAGAGTTCGTTAGACAGTTACTTTTGAATCCTTTCTTCCTTATCCCTTTTATGGAAGAAGTCTCTAAATAAGGACTTAGACATGATCTTTAACGAAAAATAGTTTTATCTAACTTGTATTCCAGCCCACACAATCATAACAAATAAATAAAAATAAAAATGATGTGAAACGAAGCCTGAATCAAACCAGTTTTACTGGTTGTTACTTATTTCTCTAATCCAATCAGACTCCTAGAAGTCAGATGACCAAAATTTCGAGGGAAACCAGCTGGTACGAGCTAATTTTTATAACTATGATCTTGAAGACACAGATGATATCATAGTGTTTTACTCCATAAAGATTCTTGTGTTTGCTACTATAATAAATAAAAACAACAAATACAAGTGATGCTTCTACATTCATGTTTCTTGAAATAAGAATATGGCAAATCAAAATTGGCAATGAATGCCACAAAATTAATTGTTCTCACATTTTTGCTGTTATAAGAATTAAAATATGTATATATCCTATGAGTGCATGGAATTTAACAATTTCAAAGCCAAAGCTTCTTGCTCCTCCAAAGTAATTCCTGCATTCCCTGTCATTTCATTTCTTTCACCCTCATCGCCACTGTCGCTGTCGAAGTATACTTTACTCTTTTTATGCGGTCTATGTATCGTTTCATCTCCATCTGACCCAGAGATATCCTCCTCGTTGTCCTCTTCTTCCGCATTACCGGCCTTCCATTTCATTTTCTGCTTGATTCTTTTTTCTCTAAGTCGCTGACGCTCTACAAATTTATCTTCCTTGTCTGCCTTCTTCAAATCCTCTCGCATCCTTTTATAGTATTCAGCTTTTTGCTCTGCATGCATATGAGATACTGAGATGCCGAAATAAACAAAATAATCCAAGCTTAAGCAAATGATCACATTAATTAATACTGAGTCAGAATATAGTCCAGGTTCTTGAAATCAACAATGGTCAAATAAAATTTAACAGAAATACGTACGGGGCCAGGGATATCAAACTTCCACACACAGGCATTGTATTATGTCTCAGGCTCTATTAGGAACTAATGCCTGTCTAACTGCTATTGTATAAGGGCTATGTCTTTATTCTTTAGTTCTACTTTTCTTAAAAACTAGGTGCTGCAGCCATATAGATCAAGATAACAATATAGTATGAATGTTACGCAGGGTAGTAAGCAGGCAATTTATTTGTGAATTATAAGGTTTTACCACAATATCATCATTTTAATTATAAAAATAAGGAAATAAATGAAACAAGATAATAGTTTTACCATAACTGAATGGAAAGAATGGGACATCCTACCCTGTTGTCACACCATATTTCCTTGTCTAATTTTGACTTCCAGAACAAAAGATCATAGCATTTAAGTTACATATTACAATTTCAAAACAATTCGAAACAGAAAAACAATTTGATAGGACAAAAAATTAGTCTGACGTGTGTCAAGATTCTATATAATGCAATTGACAGCTTTACACAAACAGAGTAACAAACAAGTATTTCACTTTATAAAATAGTTATAGTTATTCAAAGCTCTAGCTTCAATCGCACATACCTGGATCAATTAGCAATGCTTCCTTGCCACTTTGTGTGTCAGCAATTCTGGCTAGGGGAGGAAGTGTCTTGCCTTCTTCATCAAATACAACCCGAGTCCCAAGTGGTCTATGCATGTTAATCTTGAGCTTTTTTTTCTTTAATACACGAGTTGCTGGTCTGCATATGAAACATCTAAATCAGTAGGAAAAAAAAAACTCAAGGCTATAAAATACAAAGCAACATAGTCAAAAAGTAGTCTTAAGCATCTTTCTCTTTCTACTGAGTATGGGGTACATACATTAACCCTCCAATTTCAGCTGACTTTGCGTCCCCTTCATTTGAGGTATCAGCTGGCTGAAGAAGATCATTTTCAATTTCCTCATCTTTGAAAACAACTGTGTCTATCTTTTCTTTTGAACCTTCCAAGACATTTTTCTTCTTTAAAACCTCTGGTTCATCGAAAATTGATTTTGTTGACAGATCTTTAGCTTTAATTTTTTGGTTTAGAAACTTGATTTTGGGGGTCATTGGTAGACCTAATGATGCTGAATACTCATTAACAGGAAGTTTCAAAACATCAAAGATCTCTTTATCCTTTTGTAAATGGATAGATTTCAAGTATATTTTAAATGCCTTTTGGGCCTTCATCTGAAGTTCTGGGTACTTGACCAGTAAAGATGCCAATAAACTGGACACTGGTTGCAGTAGTTCTTTCCTTGGCTGAAAATTCAGTAAATAAAGCATGGTAAGCAAATATGTCGAGACAAAATGAGACCGACACCAAACCATATAAGAAAATGACATCCTTAAATCTAACAACTCGATGTTCAAATGCATTTGCAGAGCAAATGTACCTTGTTTAAATGCACTGGAACCTTTGCTGCTTCTAACTTTTCAAGCATTTTAGTTTCTGAAGGCAATAGAAATAAAACTGACTTTCCACCAGATTTATAACGAGCAGTACGGCCAACTCTATGTATGTAAGATGCTACATTCTCAGGACAATCTACCTACATAATTGTAGGAGAAAAAGTGAGATTCTAACCATAATAACAAACTTTTCCCTTCCAATACTCCCACCTCAAAGCTCCAAGACTTGCACCGAGAAATGAAACAAGAAGCAAGAGACTCACCTGAACAACCCAGTCAACTGCCTTATTAAAATCAAGGCCTCTTGCAGCCACATCAGTTGAGAAGAGAACTGAGCGCTTCTCACAGAAGTCAGCATATATTGCCATTCTACTTTCCTGTTTCATCCTCCCATGAAGGCACTTCAACGGTATGCCAGGGTGAAGTTTCTTAAATGCCTCAAAGACAAATTTTACCTATTCAGCAGGGATGTGAATGTTTAATGTTATGGAAGATATATGAGCTCAAGTGTGGAAATTTGTAGCAAAAACAAACGTGAACACGAAATCAACACAAAAAGTCTTAAATGGAAATAACTTCTCCCTGTTTACATGTAAGAATTATCAACAACGTTTCCTGCAAATCCTTTAAAAGCCTTCCAATTACGATAATCACAATCAGAACAGAAGTTCCATGAATGCAGACTAAGGGCCTGTTTGATTGTGTTCTTAACTTTTCGTTTTTAAGAATTGTTTAGTAAAATAATTTGAAGACCTAATTTTCAGAACATGAGATTCAAATCAAGTAAAAATATATCTCCTTGATAAAGGACAGAGAAGTGGAGTTACCTGTTTACAGCTTGATAAGAAGACAATAGTTTTTGACTGTAGATGGGTCTTTATGAAACTCCACAGCATATCTAACTTTTGCTCAAGGGGAACAATCATCACAATTTGCTTCAGGAGAGTAGGAGTGGCAGTCACAGACTCTTCGTGCACACTCAGATACTCTGGGTCCTTCAAACTTAGTCTTGCAAGATCTTGAACCGACTTTGTTTGAGTTGCCGAGAAAAGCATGGTTTGTCTACGCTTTGGTAACTGTGAGATGATTGCATTTAGTTCTTTCTTGAATCCGCTGTCAAGAATACGATCAGCCTCATCTAGTACCAAAACCTGTATCCAAGAAATCAACTCAATCATCAACTATTTTTGCAAAAGATAAATATCTGTGATTAAGTTCATCTAACAAAAACAATAGAGTACTTGCTTTGAAACATAACGAACCAATTTTGATATTCTTAACAAACACTTAATGAAAATAAAAACCAGTAATATTTACGAGTTTTTTCTTATGAAGTGAGGTATATCTACAATAGTTTCTCGTATAAGCTGAAATTAAATTGAAACTCTCTCCTCTAACTTCTCCATAAACTCCTATAGGTTCATAAGGACTTTCTTTTATAGGAGAAAACCATAAACTCATTTTAATTGAAAAGCTTTTATAAGTTTTAAAAGCTAATCCAAACTGATCCTTCATATGTTATCCTTTACAAGGGCTTAACTATATAACCATATACTATAGTTCAGCCACAGTTACAAGGACTTAACTAGAAAAAAATATAACCACATACTATAATCACCTACGTAGCTGCTAGAAAGGAAGCAAATAAATTTGAAAGTCGTCAAGGCTGGCAACATGGCAAACATGAGTGAGTGTGTCTGTTAGAAAAATAAGGAAGCAAAGCTGGAGATAATAATATGATTTGATACTAATTCTCATTTCAGAGTAAGATTGAGGTTAATCGATTTCAAATAATAAAAAAATTATTATATGGACCTGCATCTGTGAACAATCAAAATTAGGAGTTTCATCCATGTGCTGTAGAAGACGTCCGGGTGTGCAGATCAATACATTGAGCTCGTTGACGCGTTCTTTCTCAGTAACAACATCCTTACGACCACCGATGAGGAGGCCAGCACTAAAACCATGGTACTTCCCAATAGATTTCAACACATCAAATAACTGACCAGCTAATTCTCTTGTAGGTGATATGATTATGCTTCCGACCCCATCTTCAGGTCCCCATCTCTCTCTATACAATTTCTCCAACACCTATTATTCACAATTTAAACCCCAAAAACCAAAGCAAGTGAATCATTATTTTGATCCTCAATATTGCAGGAGTCAGGCAGTTAATATAAAAGAGTTTATGTATAAGCAATTTCTATAACAAAAGATAAAATGAAGTCAAATTATTTTCTTATAAGCTATAAGCCATTTTCATAAGCTATCCTGAAAATTTTATGTAATTAAGATGAAAACACCTTACTTTGGAAAATATCTCCCAAACAGACTCACAAATGCCATTAGATAAGTTCAAATAAGTCCATCCAAACCGGCCATTAATCTTTCAAATATTAAAAAATGGCAAACTAGTCCCTAAATTTAAATACTTCAATCAATTTGGTGACTAACAAATCAACCTCTACAATTTATAGTAGCAAAATAGTAATTCACTTAAAAAAACACAATTAATCATGTATAAATAAAAAGTTTCACCATAATCATTCAAAATTCAAAAACAACAGCGAAGCACTCACAGGGATAATGAAAGCAAGTGTTTTTCCAGAACCAGTTTTAGCGGCACCAAGAACATCACGGCCACAAAGTGCATGAGGAAGAGAAGCACTTTGAATATCAGTCATGGAAACAAACTTATTACTTCGCAAAGCGTCTTTAGTTTTCCTTGATAGTGGCAACTGCTCAAACCGCACCACTCCGGCGTAGCGAGAGAAGGTATCGTCGTCGAGGCGGCCAACGGGGGAGTCTTTGGGAAGAGGTTTCAGTGACATTGGGTTCGAACCTGACTCTGGTTTCTGGCATTGAATCCACGAATTCAATAGCTTAATTTCATCTTCTTCTGAGAGTCGTTGTTGCTTCCGAAACTCCTTTGATTTTGGTCTTTTCATTGTTATTCAATGTTCAAAGTGAACTTCAAGAGAGAGAGAGTTGCAGTAGTGAAGGTTGAAGATGAACAGAAACGATGTCGTTTAGGTTTGGTTCGTATAGCGGCAGAGTTGAAGTAGCTTCTTTTGTGAACGAAAACGAAAACGAGAACGAAAGCTATTTGTTATAATGGGCCAAGCTGAATTCAGTATAATAGCCCATTATCATTTTCTTTTAAATTTTAATATACCATCGACAAATAATAGCCTATCTTTTATAAAAAAAAATAAAAAATAAAAAATAAAAAAAATAAAAAAAAAATTCTGATAAAAAAACTTCAATTTTTTTCAATAAATTTTTTTTAAAAAAATTTTGTAAATTTTTTTATTTTATATTTTTTTGAGAAAAATAAATTTTAAAAATTAAAAAAAAAACATCTTAAAATTAACAAAATATTGGAATTTATGTGTCATATAAATTTTCTCTCTTAAATCCATATAAAATAATAAAATAATTAATTAAATCTTTAAAAAAAATTATTTTAGTAAGAGGTTTAA
>JBBPBR010000008.1:56977441-57015433 GCA_037974775.1 Cicer pinnatifidum
AATTTGTTTTCTTATAAAAATTTGAATTTTTTTTTTTTTGTTGTAAAAGTGGCTCGAAGGACCTATATAATTTTGAAACTTTTTAATTTTGAGTACTTCCTTTAGCGGAACATTTTTAGTAGTAAAATTTTAAATGCTTTTCTCTCACCTTTAATATTTTTAAATGTACAAAATATGCATTTGAATTGACTAATTTAAAAGTGTAAAATATACCTCTAGATTAATCAATCAAGATAAAATTTAAGAGCTTTTGAGAAGATTGAAGTAGCAATGTCGGTTTATAAGGAATTGAGGTTTGAATAGTAAATCTCCCAATTTAAAAATTTCCTAAAAATACTTAAAAATTCAACTCAAGAATTATGTTGATTAAGAAAACAGAAAACGGAGAACGTTATTGGTTTTTATCATAAAACGAAGAAAGTCATTGGTTAGCTTAAAATTAGAAATTCAGTTTATGTTTTTAACTTAAATGATGAATCAAACTTAATAAATAAGAAGATAAGAGAAATAGTACCACACACGAATGTATCCTGGTCCACCTAGCTCGGACTACCTCCAGTTCTCACAATTGTGAGATTTTTCACTAAGTGTTCAAAACAAAGAAACTTCTAGATTTTACAGCACCTAACTCAAATCAACCTTGATCTCTTACAAATTTCAATCCTTTCCACCCAAAAAGGAGTTCAATCAGGTCACCTATCAACCTTGATAGAATTTCTTACAATATACCCAAACTATACTAAACTCTTATAGTTCGAATTTTACAATAATGATGAAATTATTTTGTTAGAATCTGAGAAGACTCAACACTTGTTTGAGTTCTAATTATTTGACAGAGAAATACCCAAGAATGATTGAAATGAGTAATGAATTGCTTAGTACTTGAAATTTTGTGTTTTCCCTGAACATTGACCTTCCTTTTATAGGTGTTTCAGAGCATTTAATAATGGTCAAAAGAGTTGTTGGTAGTGCTCTGTCAGTTTTGACTAAAAACAAATTTATATGAATAGAAATATTCCAGCCTTTGAACATTTTTGAATTTTGTTGACTGGGCCGAGTTCTTCGATTCTTGATCAAATTTCCCTTGTGTTTAATAATCCTTTATACTTCAGATATATTTGTTGATGTCATTAATTCAATCTGGAGTTTTGATTTTGTCAAAATAACTTGGAGAATGATGATGAACTGCTGCAGAATATTTATTGAAAATTCTGGAGATTGATAATCAATTTGGAGTCCTAGTCTTTAAACTTTCAAGTGATTGATAATCAATCTGGAGGTTCATTCTTGATCATTTTGGATGTCTTCCAGATTAATCTGAATGTCTTGTACATTTCAAGATCATTTATCTTTCTTGACAGTTTAAGCTAGAGAAGATTCAGATATGTTTGGTCTTTCTAATTTATGATCTTCTCTTTTTGTGATTCGAGTAGTTTCTTTGAATATGATCATCTTAGTTTGTTCCTTGGCAAGTGTTGATGATATAGATGTAAAATTCAAAGGCTAAAACTTCTTTTAACTAGTGAAAATTGTTGGTTCTTGAGGTTGACTTGGTCATTCTTGAAACTGGAGAACATTCTCCATTTTTCCAAAATTTGTCAAGAACGTTCTTCGTTTTTGTTTGTTTGGATTTTTGTTTTTCATGCTGATTTATTATTTGCTTTGTTTGTATCTTATATTTGATTAATACAATCAAACACACGTGTTAAATACTAAAACACTTATAATCATAATTACAAGTCTTAATTAACTTTTGTTTAGTTATCAATAAAATATTAATTTGAAATTTTGTCTCAACAAAGACTTATAAAGTGAGAAAATAATTTTTTTAGAATTTGTTTGTCTCTCCAACATGTGAGTTGAAGTCAATAAATAGTAAACTTATAAAATTAACATCTCTAATCATCCCATATTAAAGAAATAATATAAAAAATAGACAATTTTCGTTGGATACAAGTCAAATATAAAACTAATTTACACAATAATATATATTCATTAAACTCATATAGAAAATCATGTGATTTTTTATTTTAATCATAACCTTACACTCATATTTTGTTATAAAAGTGTTGGTTAGTAATGCATACATTTTTATTACCATTCTTTGTTATTTTTAAATAAGGAATAAGATTGTAATTTTCCTTTAATATTTCTTTAAACAAAATACCCTAAATTTCTATTCTTATTTTTTCCATTTTTCATCCCTTGTTCTCATTTATTTATCGGATAAACTTGGTGCGCCACTTTTATCGCATTGTCTCACTTCTTCATTCTTTTATTGGATAAAATTTGTGTGTCACTTTAATCATTTGAATTATTATTTTTTATTAAATAAGAATGATATTCTTTCATTCAAATCAATAAAATACATAGATACAATATAAAATTAAAATCGTCAAAATTAAAAATAATAAATTTACGAACAAACTCACAACATTGATGTTAACAGTACAAAATGATAATATGTCTACAAATATAATAAAATTTGAGTGCTCTGAATAGCTATACTTTCATATATGTAACATTGATGATACTAAAATCATTGATTAAAATATGTAATAGATCAAATATACATTATCGATCTAAATCAAACGAACACCACACCAAAACAAATACAACATAAAAAACTCCACCCTTAGATGAAGACAAAATCACATTAAAAAAAAATATTAAATATGTGTAAAATTCACTTATTTAAATAAAATAAAGAAAGAAAACAATTTCAACATGTGATACTCCAAAAAAAAAAAATATATATATATCAAATCATCTCTCTAATAATCAAAGTAGAAGAGACATATGATTGTATTTTGAGCCGCAGCGGTATCCATATGATTGTATTTTGTGTCGTTCACTTTAACTTTCTTTGTGATTACCTTGAGGCTTGAACCCATTCTTTGTCTTTGCACGTGTGCTTCAAAAATATAACTATCATTAATGACAAACTATTACCATTCATCTATTTTAATAAAATTTGTTACTAATGACAAACCTTTCATTCAACATATGCAATTTGTTTTAGCTCTCTCATTTGAGAAGATGATTAACAAAAGTGAAAGACAATATTTGAAATATATACAAATTGAATAATGCTAGTAATAAATTTTTTAACACACAGTTTATTTGACGAAATTCATATAAATTTCAATCAATAAAAAAATATGTGTAATAAATAATATGTTTTTAATTAGTATTTCTCATTAAACTTATCTTCTTAACAATTTATTTCTGAAATGATAGATTAATATGTTCTCATTTCAAGAGTTGGTTCAAGGAAGAATTTGAAAATCTTGATACTTGATTACGAACACGACGAGTTCTTACGTGTTATTATAAAATGCAAACTGATAATTTGTTGCTAACTTTTTAGTGATATTTTCTATAACAAACCCGTGCATCACACATCTAATATAGAATGTAAATTATCGATATACTTATTTGACAATTTCACGTGAAAAATGTATAAAATATAAGATAAAAAGAATAATAATGATGTTTTTAGCACTTGTATAAATATATTAATTAAAACCGATTAACATAAGTATTAAAAGGTACATGTTTGTGGATTGAGCGAGTGAAGTGGCGATTTTGTCTCTCTGCCATGACAACGTTGCCATGCATCATGCATTCACACATTCTTCATCTTTCTCTTCTTTTCCATAATATCAGGTGGAGTATCTTCTCAATCATTCTCTCTTCTTTTTCATTTTGTAATTGTGATCATACCATTTCATTACTTGGAAAGATCAATCACAAATTGGGTTTGGCTTAAATTATTGTTTTTTCAAAAAAACAATTATAATTTTACTTGTGATGTCAATAGCAAGTTCTCATTTTGATGGGTTTGTTTGAATATTTTATTTCTCTTAATAGCCCTGGCTGAAGGTTATTATTCTGGGTCAGCTTTGTAGAATCTTGTGAAGGTTTTGAAATTAGGTTTGTTGGTGAAATAAATAGAAAAAGGGTAAATTGGATTGGTAAAGGGATAGAGTGAGTTGAAATGAGTGTAGTAGGGTTTGATATTGGAAATGAGAATTGTGTTATTGCTGTAGTGAAGCAAGGTGGGGTTGATGTTTTGTTGAATGAGGAATCAAACCGCGAAACCCCTGCGATTGTCTGCTTTGGCGAGAAGCAACGGTTTTTAGGGTCTGCTGGTGCTGCTTCTGCTATGATGCATCCCAAATCAACGGTATCTCAAGTCAAGAGACTAATAGGAAGGAAATTTGCAGACCCTGATGTTCAAAATGACCTGAAAATGCTCCCTGTTGAAACTTCTGAAGGTTCAGATGGTGGCATTTTGATCCACTTGAAATATTTAAAGGAGACTTATAAATTTACACCGGTTCAAATATTAGCGATGCTCTTTGCTCACTTGAAGACTATAGCTGAAAACGATTTGGGGACCGCTGTTTCAGATTGTGTTATTGGAGTTCCATCGTACTTTACTGACTTGCAGAGACGGGCGTATCTCGATGCTGCAACAATTGTTGGGTTGAAGCCTTTGAGGTTGTTTCATGATTGCACTGCAACTGGTCTTGGTTATGGTGTTTACAAAACAGATTTTCCCCATGGAGGTCCTATTTATGTTGTGTTTATCGACATAGGTCAATGTGATACTCAGGTTTCTGTTGCAGCGTTTCAGGCTGGGAAAATGAAGATACTTTCACATGCTTTTGACAGGAACTTAGGGGGTAGAGACTTTGATGAGGTTCTATATATACATTTTGCAGAAAAATTTAAGGAACAGTATAAAATTGATGTATTTTCAAATGCAAGAGCATGTAATAGGTTGCGTGCTGCGTGTGAGAAGTTGAAGAAAGTTTTGAGTGCGAATTTAGAGGCACCTCTTAACATTGAGTGTTTGATGGATGAAAAAGATCTTAGTGGATTTATCAAGAGGGAAGAATTTGAGAATCTTGCTGCAGGATTATTGGAGAGAATCTGTATTCCTTGCAACAAAGCATTGGCTGACGCGGGCTTGACTGCCGATAAGATGTATTCCGTTGAGTTAATTGGTTCAGGTTCAAGAATTCCTGCTATAGCTAGATTATTAACTTCTGTATTTAAGAGAGAACTCAGCCGAACGCTGAATGCAAGTGAGTGCGTAGCTCGTGGTTGTGCTCTGCAGTGTGCAATGCTGAGTCCTGTTTTCCGCGTCAAAGAATATGAGGTTTGAATATTGAAACAAAGCACTAATTCTTATCCTATCTATAATACATATGATATATATTGCATATTAGATTTTCGAGTTTTTCAATTCTAGAGATGCAATACTTACTAAATGACCCCAGTTTGTTAACTAGGTTTATTTTCTATGTTAAGATTGTCTATTTCTCTTTTTTCTATGCAAATTGGATTATAGCTAACTTTAATTTCTCATAGATATTATACATCTTTTTTGTAGTATTTTTTGTTGGCATGTATTATTCTCCATAAAACTGATGTAATTTCTCTTATTTCAGGTCCAGGACTCTATTCCTTTTTCGGTTGGACTTTCCTCTGACGAAGGTCCTATCTGTTTAAAATCAAATGGTGTACTTTTCCCAAAAGGCCAGCCAATTCCAAGTTATAAAACACTTACGTTTCACGGCAGTAATGTTCTCCGTTTTGAAGCATTCTATGCTAATCCAGATGAAGTAGCAAAGGGGACATCTCCTAAAATTAGTTGCTTCACGGTAAGTTTTCTGTAGAACTTGTGAAGTATTCTGCATGCCTACACACTGTCATAGTGTCATATATGCTTATGCATTTGCATTTGTTTGCCACTTCTATTCAGATTGGTCCTTTGAATGGATCCCATGGAAGTAAGATGGGAGTTGAAGTTAGAGTTCAACTAAATTTGCATGGCATTGTCAACATTGAATCATCTACAGTAAGTAAGACACCTAATTTTAATCTCTTGATAATACGTTATCAGTTTTCTGAGAGATCTAGCTATGTACATGAACTTTTATTTGTCTTCAGTTTATCGAGGACCATGCGGAAGATTCGGTTACAACGTGTGATTGTCATTCAAATTCTGAAGCAATGGATGTCAAACCCATTTCTGAGACAGATCAAAATACCAATGAATATAGGAAAAATAAGAAGTGTGGGTCTTCACATTGTTCTGTAAGTACTCTGTTCTCTATGACTCTATCAGATGAACACTTTTTTCAATGGAATATTTCACATGTTAGAGATTTTTTGCAAATCATCCTTCAAACACGAAAAGTTGTATAGCTAAAAATCATATAGCTTAATTTGACAAAAAATCGTATTCTCAAACTATCACAGTTGTTTTTTAATATCTGCGATAGTCATATATGTATATTTTTATCTTGTGGAGATTGTTTTGATTGCAGATATGATTCATGTTGGTGATTTCAGTAAATAAAGTGTTACTATCATGCCTTTTTACAGTCTGATGGTACCAGAAAAGATAAAGCCAACAAAAGGCTTCATGTGCCAGTGAGTGAGAACATCTATGGTGGAATGACACAGGCTGAAATCATAGAGGCTCAAGAACAAGAATGCCAATTAACACAGCAGGATAGAACAATGGAGTTAACCAAAGACAAGAGGAACTCTTTGGAGTCTTATGTTTATGACATGAGGAATAAGGTATAGGTTCAATATCTTAATGTGATGTAGATATGGTTTTTGTGATTCTGATACTTAATTTATGCAGTCACATTTCTTCTACTACTATAGACATTGTTATGCTTTGTATTGAATTTGCATAAGAAATGAAAGTAAAATCTTTATCCTTGTATATATTTTATGCTAATTATTTACTGCATGGCTTTATGGTTGTATATTCTATCTTTCTTGATGGACTGCCATTTAATGATTTGTGCATTTGTGAATAGCTTTTCAATGAATACCGTAATTTTGCAAGTGAACAAGAGAGGGATGGCATATCAAGGAGCCTTCAAGAGACTGAGGAATGGCTTTACGATGAAGGAGATGATGAAACACTACATGCTTATGCTGCAAAACTAGAAGATCTAAAACAGGTTATTTTTCCTTCTCAAATTTCCATGTTTCTTGTGTTATACTTCTTGTTCACATTCTCCACTTTCTATAGCTGGTGGATCCAATCGAGAACCGATGCAAAGATGAAGAAGCAAGAGTGCAAGCTACGAGAGATTTGTTAGGCTGCATTGTCGAGCATCGCATGTCTGCAGATTCTCTTCCACCCCACAATAAAGAACTGGTACAATAACAAATAGATGTCAAAAAATATTATTTTGGAATGCAACTCTTAGTATCAGCTTTCAAGTGACAAAATTTCATGTTATAGATTACCAATGAGTGCAATAAAGCAGAACAGTGGCTAAGAGAGAAGATGCAACAACAAGATGCTTTGCCTAAGAGCTCCGATCCAGTGTTTTGGTCAAGTGATATCAATAGCAAGACACAAGATTTAAATTTGTATGATTTGACCTTTTTGTTTTTTCTTTTCCAAAAGTGCATAATTATAGTGTGTTGTAATCTATTTTGCACAAACACTTCAAATTGAAAACATGTCTAGATTTCCAACATGTGTTGGTATGACGTGTCCGACACCAACATGACACTAACACTTGTGATTACATACAATCACCTTTATTTTTGCAAATTATTATTGGTGTCTACGAGTCAGTATTGGTGTTAGGTTCGGTGTATGTATTTGTGCTTCATAAGTGTGATGATTCACTTGGGTATGAATCATACATCTACAGATGTGGCACATTGTTCATCTACTCTAATTAACACTTTAGTCATTATATTCATTGATTTTATCTCTAAAGACTAATCAATGTTTTATTTTGATTGGTTTAGAGCATGCCAACAGATATTGAAAGACGAAGGGGAAGACAAGCAGAATGCTTCTAAGAATCAATGAAGACAATGATGATGATACCCTGTGAATTGAAGAACTGAATATTCATTAGCTGTTAGCTTCAGCCAAATGTATTTTTTTTTTCTTTTTACACTTTAACCCTGTTTTAGGATTTGAGAAAGATAAATCTAAATATTTGGGAATCATTTTTTTGGTATTATTTTAAATTTACACTCCTCCTAGGAAAGATCTTTATCTCCTTTAATTTTACAACTAAACTTATTTTGTATATATCTATTATTCTGTGTTTAGTATTTTCGAAGATGAAATGAAAATACACATGGTTTTGAAATATTCATTTAAAATCTTCGTTTCAGTTCCTAAAATACTTTACATTTGGTGGAATTTCATATGGATTCTACTCGCTCATGAATATAATGCCCAAAAGTTAAGTGTTTTTAACATACGATTACTGCATAGCAAAACAACCGCACAAAGACTTTTATGAAAATGCAACGTGCGCACAAATCGTGAAATTTGTGAGTAAACTATTTGTACTATATAGCATAGCTATTTCAACAATAAAAACAGATTTTTGAGTGAAAAAACTAAAAGGGGACAAAAGGCAAACATTGCATAAACTATTATCATAAACAATCTTTAACAACTTCGTAAAATTCACTAAAAACAACTTGTCCATGTCTCGTAAATAACTTTTATAAACTCTTCCAAATATTATTTATGCAAATAGAAATTGATAAAACAAAAATCATATAATTGCACATTGATTATTTCAAGTACTACTTTAAGAGTTTCAGTTCCTCCTATAGTCAATTTGAGATAGAAGAAAGGGCCTTCTCAATGTCTTTATTAACTTAACCCTTTTTATCCTTTTTGTATGATTATCTCTCATTTACAAAAGCCCTAAATAAGAAAATGATACAGAATTAGCAACGACATACAGGAGCACCGTGCCTTTTCAAATTGGGATAAAAGCGCTAAGTGAACCAAGTGGTGAATCGAAGCTCGGTGGGTGTAAAAATAAGGTGAATCAATATCACAAGCTACAGTTTCATGGTAGAAAGACCTTGGATCTTGGTGCACTTTACAGAACCACCTAGATAAGCTCATGACAGTGGCTACTTGTGAAGATTGTTATGGTTTGAAACTTCTCTAAGCAACAAAAACCCGAAATCATGTGACCCTACATGGTAGATCGGCAATTCCTTGCCCCAACCCAAACACAACTTCAGAAGTTTATGGCAATTGAACAGAATCGAACCTATCGGGTAATACTAGCCATAAGATCATCAAGTAATTTACAAGATGCTGTCCAAAAGTAATTTTACGTGGACCTGGCAGGGAACAATGTGTTGCATCATATGTTTAGTTTCCCTTTTTGGCACTTGTTTTCTTTTTCGATTTCTTGAATCCTGTTCCACTCTCCTGTAAGGTTCAAAAGAGTTCAGGGCCATATTCCACCCAAAAAGACAATAAAACATCAAAATAATTTGCAAGCAAATGTACCTTCCGATACTGTCTATAAGCATTTCGGCCAGTTAACTCCTGCCCACTTTTGTTGACATAAACCTACAATGTGAAGATAAAGATTCAGGTTCTGATCAATTGATACAACATGCCCAAATGTGTTTTTTCCAACAGAAGGTTCAAGACAATCATATGGAGATTTGTAAGAATGACTATAAGGTGAATGAATGCCAACAGCAATTTGCAACATTGGTATTCTATGTTCATTTCTAGAAGATAAAAAAAAAATCAGGGAATGAATTGCCATTTGCTGGATCAATTAAAAACCACCAACTTCATATTTTGGTTATGAGACAGTTCACTTCAAAAACACGTCCAAGCATACAAAAAACAGCTTTAAATCCTTCATTTCTACCATGAGATGTAAAACACTAATATTTTATGCATTTAAGTTGTTGTAATGTCTAGAATAATAAGGAATACGATGACACAGTATAATTTAAACTCCCTCTGTAAAACACTTAAATAATATACTACCGGTGTGGTTTTTGTAGTTGTTTTAAACAATATAAAACACCAGTCAGCAAGATTTTATGACCAGCATCTAGCAATAAGATTAAACATCCTTCAGAAATAAATTCAACCAGCTAATAACATTAAACATCCTTCAGAAATTTTGACATACCTTTCTTCCATCTGATCCTGTATACCAATGACCAGCAGATTGACTACTTGCTTGTACACGCCTTTTGCCTGCATCTCTAGGCATACTGGTGCAGCTCTTGGGTTCCACCCAATTTCCAGAAACATTTGACGGGTTTAATTTGCTTTGTCCATTTTTACTTTTTGACACACTGCTCTTAGTACTGCTTCTCTTTGTTGCTATCTTTCTACTAGATGTTCCACTACTGAAAGGAGAAACTATTTTGGGATCCACCCAACCTTCAGAAGCATTAAAGGTGTCCTCAACATTCAAATTTTTTTTGCTTCTTCTGCTTGATGAGCCACTAGCGCGTCCTTTTCGAACTACCGGCGTTTTAGAAACTCCACCATTGTCAAATTGTCCCCTGAAATCAAAATTTAAGTTGATGAGAGTTCCTCTTTAACAATTATCAAAAGATAAAAATGGTTAAGGAAAGAATATAGGTTACAGGTAATCGATATGTGAGACGTTTTGTTGCTGATTCATTCTTTTGACACCTAATGGAGTAAAATTACACAGGCGACTGCGAACCAACTGCTGAATTCTTGGATCCTCATGGAAAAAATAACGATGAGCGGGAGGAAGAGGACCCGCCGCTTCCCATACTTGCTCATCCTTTTGCCATCCAGAATTAAATCCACCATATGTCGCATTGTGATTTTCAGATATATCAATCCTTGATTTCGGCACTTCAACGTTCTTGGCTGAACGAAAGTATTCTTCAAACACCTCATTGAAGACAGGTGTAGGAACAGAAAAATTCTTCACTGGAGAAAGATCTTTCCATAAATCCTGATTTCGGTTCGCATCAAATTGTGTCTTCCTATCTTGTTCCAATGATATCAGAGGTGTGCTTCGATTGCACACTGGCCCCGATGATGAGGAAGGGCCAACTTTATTTTCCCAACTAACATCCTCACAAATCAGATCATCATCGTCAGAATCAAGCAATTTAAACCTTCGAAGAGGACTAGCCACTAACTTGCGTAACACGAACCCTCTCTGGCCTGTCTCCGACCCAACAGTAGCTGGAATATCTGAATCCTGCTTTCTTTTTTTCTCATTAGAGTTTATAAACGAATGAGGAGTTAAAACTCCAACACCTTTCAATGAAACTTTTGAGCTGCTACATACAGAACGATTCCGAACCGAGGAATGTGCCGAGGAATGTGCAAATACTAAAATCACAGAATAAATACACTTCAGAATCAATCTATTACATATAATTCTTGAGCAGAAAAAATTATTTTTTTTATAAAAGAAAAATAGTTGACACTAAGCATAACCTAATTCAACATCCAAAGGAAATAATTAGATAATAATTTGTTTGTAATATATCTCCATCAGTTCTAATTCTACTACAAGCTAACAAATTCCTTTATTTTATTTATTTTGTATTAAGTTGGGAATTTCGAT
The DNA here is from genome assembly GCA_037974775.1 of Cicer pinnatifidum. Taxonomy (NCBI): domain Eukaryota; kingdom Viridiplantae; phylum Streptophyta; class Magnoliopsida; order Fabales; family Fabaceae; genus Cicer; species Cicer pinnatifidum. The sequence continues at coordinate 56,988,856 of JBBPBR010000008.1, forward strand.
GATAAATAAGATAAGAATAAAAAAATTGACCTTGAACGGGATCCTCCTGCGAAGAGAACTCTTCGATGTCGTCATCATCGACGTCGATGCATGAAGGCGGATCGGTTTGGGAGGAGGAAGGGGGACCACGACGGAGGCGTTTGAGGATAGGGAGTGGGGGATTGGGTAGGGTTTCGGGATCGGAGTCGGGGACTTGTGGGAGCGGGTCGCGGTTGGGGGAGGTAGAAGGAGAAGGTGGAGGTGTGTCGTCGAAATCGATTCCTAGAGAAAACGAGGGAGCTTCAATATCTGCCATGGAAATTGAAATCCACGGAATGATAATGAGAATGTTGAAAGGGGGTTTAATTTAATTTTTTAATTTTGAAGATTAGGTTATATTAGGTTTGTGTATAGTTTATAGTATAGTTTGGATTTATTTAAACTTGGTGCAAAAGTAGAGGGAATCAAAATTGCAGTGATTTTGGCGGGTATTTTTATAATGATGGAGATTGGAGAACCTATTGCGGATGATTCTATCATTCATCAGTGTACCTCTTTTTTCTCACAGTTTTCTTTGGTGTAGGGTATTATGGTATTTCACCTACTTTGATAAAAATTTATACGATAGTTTAAAAAGGCGTTGTAAATTTGTAAACAAAATATTTTAAATAAAAGATACAATTTGAAGAAAAAATATTATATTAAAAACTCGACAAATCTTTTATATGTAGGTATAAATATTTTTATTTTTTTATTATTTAATTAAATATAGATGAATAATAAAATAATTTAAATAAAGAGTAAAAATCGGAAGAAAAAAAGTTAATTAAAATTATGTATTCGCTTTATATACTGGTATAGATTTGCCTTTACTACACGTTTGTTACAACTTTTAAGAAAAAAAGTAACTTTTTTAAAAAATAATCAAAACTATTTCAAATGAGTACTATTTTGAGTGATTTCTAGAAAAAATTATTATGGTAAATAAACACAAAATAATGTAATTTTTTTCATACAAATTTCAAAAGCATAATTTCAAAATTATTGAAACCATAATCAATTTTTTAAAAATAAATTTTATAACCAACAAACATAAAGTAAAATGTACAAATTAAAATACAAGAAAGACAAATTTTCTTTTTATATTAACAATTTACGATCAATTTAAGTCTGAAAAAATTCTTCTCCAATTTGATTTTATTATATTTTAGTAAAATGTAATGTAAAAAATATATATTTGGAATTGATAACTTTTTTTAGATATAAATAATGTAATATTCATTGAATCTTATTTTTTCGGTGATTGGTAGTTTAGTTTATATTTGTTTTTAAAGTAATGTAATATTCATTGATTTATAAATCATCGTTATGATAGTGTTTTTTCAATCCAATTTCTCAATCCTAGTATTTAAGCCAAGTTCTTTTAGTTCTAATTGGAGTTATTCATACTAGTGGTTCCTTTAAGCTCCTTTTGCATTTCCTCTGTCTAAAACAAATACCTTATAGCCAGAGCTTCAATCCATAATTACATTAAGCAAACAAAGGCCAAATGCTAATCTCAATTTCATTATTTTCATTAGATATTTAGACAACAGTTATTATCAAAATTAACATAAAGAGGAGAGGGTCCCAGCATTCAAGTATAAAGTATATCTTTTTCCATGCCAGGACCACATCACCCTTGTAAATCTTCTACAATACAATCTACAACAAAATCCTAAGCAACATCAGCAATGACAGAAAATCAAAATCTAGAAAACTGTCATCTATATTTTATGAGTCTGTTTTTCCTTGACATTTGCCCTCTGACAATAATTGATACAACACAAGTCACATGCTTCTCGTAATTTTTCTCAAGACCCTATTGCAAGGAAGTAAGGCCAGTTACCACATATTACAAAGCAAATCATTTCCCAACACAATCCACTGTTACAGTTATGACAGCACAAGGGAAGGAAAAGAGAATCTGCTTCTAAGGGTATGTGCATATATTCATGGCCTCTCGTATCTTTTGAGAAGTTTTTACATAAACAGCACATTAGTACCTTCTTCACAACCTAAAATGAACCACTTTCCTTAAGTGATTCCAGAAGGACAATCTATGCAATGCCTATGCTCACGTCTAAATCTTCTGTTTAAGAACATGGCGCAACTGAACCTTTTGGCTCTCCATTCTAGCCTCCAAAAGTTTAGCTTTCAAACTATGCTTCTGTGCACTGCGAGGAATGCATCCCTTCATACCTCGTTGTGAACGTGGACTTCCAGACTCAGAAGGACTAAACTGGTATTCAAGGTCTTGAGGACTAAGTCCCCCTTTACCTGATCTACAGTCTGGAGACGCATTGGATAATCTTCCATTTGAAAGCTTCCCATTCATTCCCTCGACAGAGATTATATTGTAATTATCCCCATTGTTTGGGTACGACCTCCGAAGTCTCGTAATGGATGATACCTTTTTTGATTGCTTAGTTGGTATAGAACATACTTCACCAATTTCAGTTATTGGTGTCTGCTCATCAGCATTTTCTTCCCATTCAAGTACACTCCTCCGCGAAACATTACTCTCTCGATGGTTCTTGTTCAAAGATTGGACACTCTCTTCTAGAGAATAACTTGAGCCTTGATCATCAACATGGCTCACAGTTTCCCACCCGCTTTCATCACCCTCTATATCACCATTATCATCTATAAATACATCCGAACGCCTTGGAATGCCATCTTTACGTATTCCATTTGCTTCAGGACTCACTGTGTGAATCTTGGAGGCATGACTAGGAGGACTGTGAGAAACATAAGGTTCAATCTCCCTATCGTTGTGCTCGCCAAAATTTACATCTTCAAAAATGGCAAAAATATCATCTGACTTCGGGGGTTCGTATAAAAATTCTTTAATGTCTTGAATGTTCATTGCGGCTGCAGCCTGATGAAGTGACTGTGCTTCTTTCATCTCCTTTGTGTTTGAATTCACATTTTTTGACTTGAGAAAAGTTTCTAAATCTGCAACAAGTTTATTCATCAGTGAATATTTCTCTTCAAGAGCAACTTTTGCATCTATCAACTTCATTTGAACACGTTCTTCACGCCACACTTCAGCCATCTGTAACATCTTTCTCTCCTCTTCCAGTTCTTCCCTAAGTTTCATAGATTCCCTCTTCAACGCTTCAACTTCAGCCTTGTCTTCTCCAATTTCCTTGGCAAGCTCATCACACACTTCCTCAACCAGTTCTCTACCCTTCCTCTCCTGATCATAATCGTGCATGTAGCGCTTTGCTGATAGTTTCACATCTGCCAACTCATTTACCAACCTGGAATTGACAATTTCAATCCTCTGGCGACTTTTCCTTTCTCGATTCAACTCTGCTTTAATATCATCAATATATACACGGATTTTCTCATGCTCTCTGCTTCGCCATTGGGCCTTTTCCTCCCCGACTTTCTTCATGATATGATCAAGTTTCTTTTTGGATGAATGGTGTTCAGTCTCAAGCTCTTGAATACGTGCCCGTGCCTGCTCTAGTTCAGCTTCAAGAGCAGATACAACAGATACAGTTCTTACCTTTTGTTCAAGTTTTCCGTAGATATGCTGCGCCTCATCTAATGTTTTTAGACATACAGGATCCCACTTTGTTGCACCCTCCATTTCTGTGTTCAGAATCTGGAAAGGCTTGACCTGAAGAACACAGTGCATAGAAATTATCACTTAAATTGTTTATTCCTTCACTTTAAACCCTTTTGCATAAATGATAAACCTCTACATTTATATATAGCATGGATGTATGCAACAATTATTATTATGTTAACTACCAAGGCAAGCCATCCAGTATATTATTCTTTTATAACATTCCTAATTATTTGTTTCAAAGTTCAATCAAGCTACCCTCTGGGAGGTGCGGGTGATGTCAACCAATATAACTTATATGGACAGGCCTTTGATATAGTGTTAAAATATTTCCACAATACTAAATCATGAATAACATGTTGCTATGATTAAAGTCTGTCGTTATCTACAGCCCCACTTTATAAGATGATTAAAACACATGGTTGCATGAATAACCAGGTAACAATCACCAAGAACTGGAACATCATGCAGCAAAGGATATAATTTTAACTCTTGTCATGTACATGTATAAGACCAAAACTCAATAATAATCAACTACGAGGTGCTGTAACACTTCTATGGCTTCTTATTGACGTAAAAAGAACCATACCTGACAGTTGTGTCCACTCTTTGTCCCAAAGACGGAACCAGGACTTTGAGATTGATTCTTCAGATCAAGATCATGACTCATGCCATTTGGACGACCCCGGAAAGGGAGGCCTACGTGGCCACTTCCATTCTGCAGACAAGTGACATCAGTAATAAGCTAAAACTAGAACTATGAAATTTGATAACGCAAACGAGCTACCATCTCTGAAAATGAAAATAACGGCAAATTTTGGATACCTGATAACAGAAACTTGAATATAAAAATAAACCAGATCCAAATAAAGTCCAAACTTACAAACAATCATCAAAGAATGTGGTTTTACAATGCCAGCACTATTACATATTTTTATCACTGCATACATATACAACATCTTTGCTTCAAATTCTGTCAAACATGACACAACAATAAACGAAGTTTGGACATAGGATGGCTGTAATTTAACGAAGCAAATATCTCGAATACAGTGACAATCAACAAGTACTACAAAATAAAGTCACTTATATACACAGACAAACCATACTCAACTATCTCATTTCTCCAATCATAACAAAGAATGAGTAATCAGTAGGTTTCAATTTCATGTAGAACTTCACGTTCACGTTAACAAGTAAACCAACAAAAACAAATATTCACACTTTACTCTAAATGAAAGTTGTATTTTTTTTCATTAAAAGACTAAAACATAACTCTAAAAACCAGAATTGGATTCCATACAATGATGATAAGGGAATCAAGGGTAGGACAGAATCTCAAAAGCCACACTTTAAAATCAAGCAACAATAAAATCAGCATATAAAAGATTAAACTTCAACAATAAGCTATAATACATAAATATATTTTCCTAAATGGAGGGTCCTACAATACAGGAGTGACACATAGCTTCAAAAATCAAATTTTCAAATCACAAACAGAAACAGCAAACACATAGAAATGAAGAAAACAAGGGATCTCAAACAATAGAAAAGAAAATCTTAAAATTGAAAAGGGTTTTACTTTACCTGAAACCCTAACCTCCTCTGGTTATCATCCACTACCATCTCCGGCTGATGCAACCGCCATAGTCCAGCAGCAAGTCTCCGTGCCGACACAGACACTTCCGTCTGCTTCTTCAAACTCCGGCTGGTTCTCCGACTAGACCTCGCCGGCGACAACTTGTTGTCCTCTTCAAGTGCATCTTCATGGATCTTCCATTTCAAGAGAGGTGTTTCTGGTCTGCTCCGTTTACCAGCACCGGAAGTTCCGTATTTCTTCAAACGAGTTCCCGGAGTTGTAGGTTTCCGGCGTTGAAATGATTTTGGAGGTTGAAGATCTGAGTCAGGTGAAGTGTTTGGATTCTTGGAAGTAATGCCAGCGGGAGGGTACTGAAACTTGCCGGTAAATTTCATGGTCTCCGGCGAGTGTCAGCCATTTAGATGGTCGGAGTTAGTTTAAAGAGAAAAAGATAGAATTTGTATGACGGAATTCGTGATGTGTGTGAAGGTTGAAGAAAACGAGTAAAAGTGCAGAAGAGAGAGAGAGTTTATTTTAGTGAGAAAAGGACGAAAACGTGACATGATACATATACAGATACCATGGTACGAGGTGTGGTGCTTAAGATACGATACTCCAAATTTAGAGATTTAATATCCGATTCATATTTTATATTTTCGAAATATTAGTGAAAATCTCCATTATCCACTCTATCATAGTGTTCAAATTCTTTTAAACTTAGATTTACAAAATGTGTTTTTTATGGACGGTGGTAATTAGTCAAGAGACAATCAGAACTACTTCAATTATTGGTGATTGTATAAAATTAATATTTATTTTTAATTATTTTAATAGTATTTTTTTTTATATTTTAATATATAAATTAAAATTTATTATGAAAATTGTGATCACTGTAGTTATATATTTGTGGAAAATGGTCGATATCTATTTAATTACAAGTATATTATTACATGTAGATAATTTTTTTAACGTATTTAAGATATATCATATATTTAAATTTAAAAAAAAAATTATGTACTTGTATTATATCCCACTCGTACTATGTATTTAGGCTTTATAGTGTACAAGAGTATTAGCGTTGGAGTTTGAAACCATTATGTTGTTTGGTTCGGCTCTTTATAGACGATTTTAAAAAAATTGCTGGATCAATTTTTGGTCGATGGAAATTAAAATTTATAAAATACTATTTTTGTCTCTTATTATAAACACCCATACCATAGAGGGCTTATATTCAAAGACATTTTTTCTTTAAATGGTGCTAATAACTAGAGATAGTTTGTAGTATTATTTTAAGATTATTTTTATGATGTAAGTATGACTCAATTCCACGTGTATCGCTATATTTGGTTTGTCAACTAATAGGAAAATGAGTTCTTTTTTTAATTTCTATAGTAACTAAGATTATTTATAAAAAAAGTTTCAGTAAAATAATTTTTTTTGAATTTTTATTATTCATAATTATAAATATTTAATATTATATGATAAAATGTAAAAAATTAGTATAATACTTATAAACAACAAAATAATTTTTTTTTTTATGAAATGATATTTTTCAAAATACAATAAATAACTTTTTAATTCATAAAAAATAATTGTCAATATAAAGCAAATGTTACAAAGCTCTCTAATTTTTGATTGTAGTATACAAACTCAAACATTCTAATACTAATATTATAAAATTAAGTTTCTTTAGAACATCCAAATTGGGGATGTTTCACCTAATAAATACCATACCAACTAAGCATCCCATTATAGAGTCACAAACATTAGTGCTCATAGAGAAGAGTTACTATGGAAACATTATCTCCTCCCTTTTTACGAGTTTAGCTTAATAAATTACATTAAAATAAATAAATGTTGTTGAAATATATAATCATACATAATTATTGGTAGATTCATTGAAATTAAAAAATTGAGATGTTGGATGAGAGTGAACGGTGATTAATAAAAATTTTAATTAAAAAGTTATTTAATAAGTGACGTATGCACACAAAAATATTCAAATTAAGGAGCTCAATTATGGATATTGTTATAGTATTGTGTATAATTTTAGATCATTTATAATTTTAATTTGGATCGGTTTATATCCCTAAACTAGTATGTATGTATTGCCGTATCTTTTTGCGTATCATGTCTTTACAATCATTCCATTGTTATCTCTAAAAACTTATCATTAATTTTTTACTTTATTTATTTTTTACTGAAATTAATTTCTTACTTTATCTACTCTAACAAGATATTCGGATACAATTTACAATAATTGTGTTTGTGTGAAGATTGTTGCAAGAATGTTGCGAAAGATAATTTGTTTAAAAAATTGGTCATTGATAGAGAGACTATTAACTATGTGTTGAATGATTGATTTACTATAAGTCAAATTTAGATGCAGTTATTTGTTGCGATGGATCTCAGCCATTAATTATAGATTGAATGATTTAAATTACACAATCAATAAATTAATTGTGAATATCTTTGTTGTTTTTTCTATTCATTTAATTTATGGTTTGTTGAATTTGTAGGACTGGTGAGAGGTGAGTGGATTATGGAGCAGAAGTTAATGCGGTTTGATTTGCATGGGTGTGAGTTACTTAGAAAACAATCAATAAAATTATATTTTCAAGTTAATATATTTAGTCAATATTATAAGTTAAATATATTAAATTTAATTGATTTAATTATTTTTTTATAAAAAAAATACGAAGAATATTAAGATATGGAGAATATGATCGTGGTAGAGGAGACAATAATATCTCATACATTGTTTTGGTATTCTAAAGTAAAAGAGAACAATATGTTTTGAGTGGTAAATGTTCAACAAGATGCAACCCTTAAAGAACAAGTTTCAGTTGACTCTAGTATATTTTTATATAAAATAATATTTTTACCCTTCAAACTAATTATCAGATTATTTATTAACATTTTCTGATTTTTTTTTACTACTGTTATTTCACAGGTTATTTATAAGAGTAGTATATTGTTCTGGATCTGTAAAGAAGAAAATGACACGACAATAATACTAATAATATATTATTTATATTACTTTTTAATATATTTTTTTATTAATTAAAATTTATATGAATTCTACTAAATTATATTAAATTTATATAATTTAGTACGACCTATATAAAATTGTATATTGTCAGTACTACTCGTGACATGAACACACGTGCGTGCAGCGAGGACTTATGTCCATAATTGATTAAAAAAATAGACTTATACCATGCTGACCATGTTCATTTCCTTACAAGCAATTATTATTATAATTAGTGGCCAAATGCATCTTATCTTATTATTATAGTATAATAATAATGTGGTTGTAACATGTATGGATATTGCGAAAGACATACATGTTTTAAAAGTGATTCTTTTACATAACAAGATTTGCTCAAAAAACTATGTCAAAGGCCTTTTCATGTTTGTTTGTTTTTCAATACACTTTCTTCACCAAAGTAAACTTTTTTTACCATCACCAAAATCTAAGATATGTTTGAGAGATTATAAACAGTAAAACAAACATGCTGCATTATTTACATTAGAGACCATTTAGCCCCTCAATTATGTTTTAAAATAAAGCAAATACTCAATTTGATTGATGAAGTTATTGGACCGTAACCAAAATAATTCTCTACATTATCGATATTTGAAAATAATCAATAAAATTATAAAATATAAATGAAGTTTATCTCTCTATTCGGATTTGTTATCAAATGCCTTTATAATATTATTCACTTAATTTCAAATGTATTCTTAACATTACCAACTTAATATCATTATAATCACTATAAATATCAACAAGGGAAGAATCTCATTAACAACTTACAATTTAAAATATCATTTTGGAACATTGATAATATGGTAGTCTAGGTCGATACATTACTAAAGGTAATTAATTTATGAGAAACAAGGGAAATTAACTTACCAATAAGTGTAAAGGTGAGTGCTAGCAACACTCTCAGAATAGTCGTAACAGCCCTTTTGAGAAATTCAACCCATTTCAGAGGGTTATTCTGTGAGAAGTTGCAACCAATTTTTACTTTTTAGAACTACTAATACATGCTGTCTTTTATTTATTGGTTTGTAAGTTGCCAAGACAATACTTTACAACAAAATTATACATATAATAGAGGACAGTATACAAACTCTAATTCATGGCTATGCCCATTTTCAAGCTCCAATACCGTGTGCACAATCTTTGTTGATAATATATTAACAAATAAAACTATCAACTTTCAACATCTAAATAACTTGCCATATTGATCCTTGAGGGTAAATTCACATTTTTTTAACAATTAACCATAGCACCGAATTGGGTCGTTGCATCCTTTAGCAGCAGATTGCTTGAAACCAAATCGACCTCCTTTCTCGAGGTACTGTTGATGGTACTCCTCAGCTCTGTAAAACTTTTTGGCAGGAAGGATCTCAGTTACAATCTTCCTCCCCAACTGCTTCTCTTGTTGTTCCAAAGACTCTCTAGCTGCCTTCTCTTGTTCAGGGGTATAGTAGTATATTCCAGACCTGTACTGTGTTCCCACATCATTCCCCTGTCACACAGTAACATAAATTAAAAACCATCAACATTGATAATCCACAAATCTAGACTTATTATTCAGATCAACAAAGTCTAAACATGCCACATTTTTTAACTTAACTTTCTGGTTCCAAAGGGAAGGGGCCCTAATGATCCAAAGTTCAACCCGGAGGTAAGTAATTCTGGTCAAAGATTGTTTCAGTCAAGATTTTAATTCGGGTTCACTCATTAATAACTTCAACTCAATCACTTGATTTCAGGACACGTCACTTGAGATAAAAAGAAGTTACAATTTACAAACAAGACTAACTCAACTTAACATGACAAAGTTTCTAAGACAAACAAACAAATTATGTATATACCTGTCGGTTCGGCGTAGTAGGATCATGTTTAGACCAGAACATATCAAGCAGACTTTCGAAGGCACATTCTTTAGGGTCATAATGGACCCTTACAACCTCTGAGTGGTTTGTGGTCCCTGAACATACATCCTCATAAGTAGGATTGTGCACAAGCCCCTGAGTGTAACCAACCTCTGTCTTAGAAACTCCGGGAATCCTCTGGAAGACCAATTCAACGCCCCAAAAGCAGCCAGCCCCAAACTGAGCAAACTGCTGGCCTGGTGCTGGTATATCGTCATCCGGTCCCTGAGGAATGGTTGAATCCATGTTCTCCGATGACCTTCCGCTGCCAAACCCAAGTCTGTTCAGAAGGTTCATGGAGGGCTTGTTCACAGTAAAATTGGGACGGGTTTGCAAAAAGAAGCAAGAACGCTTGTTGGAAAATCTAGAAAGTGAGGGTAGGAACTTGGTTTTGGCAGGAGTAGAGAAGGAAGAAGAATCGAACACTAGCAGGGAGCTGGACGCGGTGTTATAGGCGCTGCTGGTTGCTGCCAAGAGTTATTCTAACATGAGAACCTTTATCTAGATATTATAATCATTTTCAAAATACCCTTCAAAAACATAAGAGCCATCAAATCTGGATGCCGGGAAAAGTGAATGATAAATTTTGAACAAATAACAGATAGTTTGAAAATAAACATTTAATATGGACCTATTATCAATGTAAAATAGTTTTATGGTATCAACAAATAACAAGTGTTGTATTTAAAACAAAATGGTAAAACATAGAAAGGGCTTAGGAGTCAATTACTATAAGTAAGCGGCAATTGTTTATTGATAGAGAAACAAGTTTAACACTAACCAAAGATCATTTCAAAATTCTAATTCTTAAAAGAATCAAACCTCTGAAAAAAAAAAGATATTGTATGCAGTCTAACATGACAAAAAGCAATCTCTGAGAAACAAGTCTTTTACCTAGATGATTAGGTGTAAAAATAACTTAAAGTTTCATAATCACATAGGTAATCATGCATGTTCTTTCCTCTGACCTTCATACTAGAAATTGACCCTCCTAAACATGGACTATGATTACAGAATCACATACCATTGCGAATTTGCGACTACCACTTACCAATAATTTAAATCCTGATGATGCTACAACTTTTTCTAGATAAAATATTCTGTTGATACCTTTTCTTCTATATATACATGTATACAATCAGGCAGACAGAAAAATAAGCCTTTGTTTATTATGAATATAAAAGTAGTATATGGTTTAGCTATTAGAATTTAGGACTCATTTGGGAGAGCATATTAATAAATTATAAGCTTCCAATTTTATAGATATTCCCGTCAGGCCAGCTAGACAATAAATGGTTATCACAAGATTGTACTAATAAATTGATTATTTTATCATGCAGAAAGCTGACATAATTTGGAATCTCCTATGTCCATTGCATTTTAGTAACATTAACTTAAAATTGAACCAGAATCACTAAAATACACAAAAAAAAACCTATGAAGCATGAATACTAACACATACACAACAAACACAACACAAACACATCAGACATCGATAATAATTTGAAAAAATAAATTAATTAAATGCAAACCAATGTGTTACTGTCAGACACCGGAACATGTCTTCGATGAAAAATGTCGGAGGTACTAAGCTAAAAAAAAAATGAAACCCAAGTTGACATGATAGTGATGGTAATAAAACATTGTAGAAACATAAAAGGGGAAATACAATATTAACCCCATACCTGCTCCACAAATTCTCATCTTCAACCCTTCAATAAATTACATGAATCAATGTCCATACAAAAAATAGATATAAATAATAAAGATAAAATTTGTATAAAAAAAAAATGAAAGAATTTTGAACAGAACCCACAATAGCATTAACTTATAGATTAATGAAATAACATGTAATTGGAAAAGGGAAAGAAGAATAGGAAGAAAAACAAACATACCCAAGTGAGTGTGAGAGAGAGATGGGAAAGGCTTCTATGGTTGTTAGAGAGAGAGAGAGAGAGAGAGAGAGAGAGAGAGAGAGAGGATGAGGATTCGTTCACGGCAAAAAGAACTAATGTTAGTGGTGACTGGTAAAAACGACGACGTTTTCTCTCTCACTATGCTGGAATTAAGCTTGAAAGACTAAAAAGCGCAACATAAACTTATCAGAACAGTTTAAAGTAAAGGATAGGAACGTCAATTATCAATAATATATTTCATGAACTACTTTTCTTAATTGAACCACGAATCGTCATTTCGACCACTAGTTCTTTTTTTTGTTGTATTGATTTTTTTTCAAACTATTCCCATGAAAATGAAACTCCAGCTCAGATTTCAGATAAATGTAAATGAAATCTAATAAACAATAATATCGATTAAGATTTGAATTTCATTTTTTTTTAAATGATTTATTTTTAACTAAAATTAATTAATCATTTGAATCTAATCAATAATTATATTGCAACCTAATTACATCATGATTAGGAGGTTGTACCAATTTTTTCTCTAGAATGATTTGTAAAACATTTTTATTAAAAATCAATCTTTGTATTGACACACTACAAATCAGAATGGTGAGTGTTTATTAAAAAAAATAGCATTGTATTGGTTTTTAATGAATTTATTTTGTTGAAAAAATTATACACAATTCTCTTTAGTTATATTTTTTGGCAACCCTTAATTCTATTTAAATGACTTTGGATTTTCTATGACTGCTGAACAGTACAACAGTTGTGAAAACTATTAAATTAAATTGAAAGAGAAAGTTTATCTCTTTTAATCTAATAGTCCTCACAATTTACGCACCACACAATAGTTAGGATTCACATCCTTAAAATAAGTGGAAGTGGTAAAATAAAAAACTTCAAAACAACTCACAGTATGATTAGAAAGCAAAAAAAAAAAATGATAATATCTTGTACTGTAAATATTTTGATTGTCTATTGAGACACCAAGGAAAGGAACTATATGATTATACAACACAACTTGTCACAACAGTTCCAAGGCATACAGATTATTCAGTTTAAATGTTTAATCAAGGAGAGTAAAATGGAAAAGTGGAAGGTATGCAATAAAACAGCAACTATCTTTCAACAACAACGCTCATTCGGAGCAACTGAGACTACACATACAAGTTTATGCCTCGCCGTGTATCATCTATATTCTTGAAAGTTAACATGACCTGTTGCTTGAGCATGCTCTACTGCCTCCTGAATATATTCACAGAAAACTTAGTACTCGTGTCAGAATCATACGAGTAACTAGCACATATAACGTGGGAATCACCAATTTAGTTTAGTTTACTGAAATAGTAATGTGACCGAATTTTTTTCAATTTTTGAGATCATTTTCAATTTACGTTAATTTCATTATTAAGGACTAAGTAAGCCTACACATATAATTTCAGGACTGAATTGATGATTCACTCTGCATATAAGACATAATATAATGAAGCGGGTAATGAGGAATGACCTTTTGACCGATAACTCCAATTTGGCATACCCCACAGCGCAGAGTGAAGTTGGCAGTGTCGGTAAATCTTCGTTTCCTGAGAATAAGCATTATTAACATTAGCATGATTACAGGATACTGGAAGCGGAAATAATTCGGAGAGACAAAATGAGCATTATTGCACCTGTGCGGTTTCACAACATTCTGATAAAATTTTATGTTCGGAAAATGTTAAAAGTCTTTGTTAAAATTTAGATAAAGATTCAACAAGTATTGAAGACTACCTGTGTTGGTCCTTAACAAAATTTAGAGCAAGCTCCTCAACAGGTCCAATGCTTCTGTTTTTTTGTACAGCAAATATGGTCTGATCAAAATCCTCGGGAGCCCCTTCGACAGGAGACATCTGACAAATACAAGATGCAATCATCAGCCAACATAAAACATGAAAAATACATATGAACCTTAATTTGGTATATTTCAAGTGTGGCAAAAATTCACTTCTCGAGTCAGGAGAAAAATGCGTGAAGCGTGAAAGAGAATCAATAGATGAGTAGTAATTTCTAGTAAATGAATTTACATACAGCTAAAGCATCATAGTGGAGACCATCATAAATCAGCATTACCCGTTCAGAATAGTTACCTTCCTGTCAAAAGTATTCAGCAAAAATGAGGACGGAAGGTTCAGTTACAAGGGCTTGACAAAACTTGAGAAACATAAAAGAACTGCATCAAAATGTCTAACCTGACCGTACAGATCACATCGTGTTGTCTGGATATCATACGCTGCAATTTCACGTCCATAATAATCTGCTAATATTGAAAGTTCAATCGCACCTTCACGACGGAATTAGCTTCGTTAGCACATCAAAGTTCAATCTAGCAAAAAACTAATATTGCTTTATAGCTAAATTTGCTAACAGTAAAAGTAGCAGTTCCAACTTGCTAAACAAAAAATTAATAACTATTTCCTATGAATATTTTTATAATTTTAAAAAGCCATGATTTGGAAGACATAGGTCAACTAACCTCCCCACTTCTCTGAGTCAAGAATCCAATTACAATACACTGCATTTGGCTTCCCAAGAAATGCTTCACTATATTTCTCGGAATCACTTGCTACTGTTGCAGCTATAACCTTTAGCATGTCAATATAATAAAATGTTATGTCAAAATAAAATATGTGACTAAATGATATTAGGTAATTCAAGGGTATAAAAGTTCCAATTCACTGGTAAGTCTTAAATCATAGACTATGTAATATCATTTACCAAAGAAAAACACATGATTTCATGATGACACTCTCTTAGCTGCAAATAGTTTATTGACAGCATTTCGTGGAATAGAGTGGGGCTTAATGGATGATAGTTAGGAATTTATGATGGATTAATGGAAAATATTGTGATCTACCTAAGTATGTAATAACTCAACAACTGAAAACAACCAGAGAAGATGATAAACTTACAAGCAGGCAAAGCCTTATATGGTACTTCAAAGTTTAAAGTCGAGTTTTGTTCCAGAAAACATTAAAATGTGCATTCATTATTTAAGAATGCTTCTAAAACTTCTAAAAACTAATTTCATTCAATAAGTTTGAGACTTTAAGTCCAGCCAAACATACATATCTATGTATTTCACTCATCATTTTCATTTGTTGTAACTCTTTTAATAATTGAAAGGCAATTGATAGTATCACTAAATTTCTTTTTTGCCCAAAAAACTACACAGAATATTTGTCCTAGAAACAACAAATACAAAATTTTATAGTGAATTTTTGGTTTCAGAAGCTAATTCAAATCAAAACAAGCAAAGTGGCATGCAAGGCCAAATTCATTCAGTCAAGTTGGATATAACATCAGAATTGTATAGTGTAGCACATTAGCACTGTATATAATGTTAAAAATAGTGAGAGGCAAAACTTAGCAAGCCAGAAATGAAGGTTACACGTATCCAACTTTCTTCTAAAGAACAACCAAATTGACACAACATGAATTGAAAATGAAACAATCAAATAAACCTGTAGTATATGGTATGCACATTGCATATTCATAGCAAATAAAAAAAAAACAAAAAAGAAAGAAAGATTTACCTGTCTCAACTCAGCAGCTTTGGATTGGTCACGATCCATAACATATCTGAATCAAGCAAACACAAGAAAATGAAAGAAAAAAAAATATTACAACACAAGTGGAATAATTTGTACCAATTTGTGCTATAAAGAAAAAAGGTACTTACCCAACTGCATTAAACAAACAACTATTATCAGAAGGAATGACCCTTCTCACAACAACCCCTTCCATGATATAAATTGTATATAGCTAGTAACCTGAAAATCAATCAAAAACCTCAATATTTTTCAAAATTAAAATGAACTATTAATCCATGATAAAAATGTGAACTTTATTCAACATCTTCTCCCAATATTCCCTTCTTTAAAAAAAATCCAACATGAAGTAACCCATGATTCCCAACAACAGAGAAAGAATAAAAACCTAAAATTCAATTCATAAAAAAAAACAATCAAGGATAAAATTCTTACTGGAACACAACTTGAAAAAAGTATAAAAAAAAATAAAAAAAAAAGTAATATTTATGTTGGTATAAGCAAAAATGGAAAAGCAGGAATAGAGAGAGAATGAAAAAAAGAGATCTATATAGGAAGAGGAAATTGGGTTGGAATAAAAGAAGAATTGAAGCAAAGATATGTAGTTGGCGTGTGTTTGGTGATATGAGAGAATGAATGAATGAAAGAAAGAATTTGAAGGGTTAGTTACCGCTTTCAAATAGATAGATAGATCCCACCGTCTCTCTCTCTCTCTCTCTTACTGTCTTTCTTCGACATCATCCCATGTATCTCTCTCTATTGTTACATAACCTTATTTTTCAATCATATTTTCTAAATTATTCCAAAATATTAACATTTATGTCTTTTTTTTCTTATATTTTTTGTGGATGAATTTAGTAGTTAATAAATCAACATATCAAATACAATGTATTCATTCCTTTAAAATTGTTATATTTATGTATATTTAATAATATTATTTTTGTCAAAAATATATATTAATAATTATTATTGCTTTTGTTTGTGAATTATTCATATTAATGTTTTTCTTAGTAATGACTTATTTTATTTTATATGAAAATTATTCCCATAAATTAAATATTATTAAATAACCACAGTCACGTTCACTGTGGATAAAAATTAAATTTTTTACCATGTATACAATTTTTTTAAAATATTATGAAACAATACAACTATTATGTATACAAGCTATCATAAATCAAACATTGCAATGCAAAGCTCTCATTGTCCTGAACCTGTTTTTGACTTTGTTTGCTTGAGAATATGGTCCTAAAGCTGCAGGGCCTTTTTCTGTTTCAACAGCTTCCTTAATTCCTACAATTAATCAAGGCCAACAAACACTAAATAATTGATTCACACATTCCACAATCCTCTTCATTTTTACAAGTTCATGATCAGAATTAACGTTGCTATTAGGAAACAAGTTACTCCCTATGTTTCCTATACATAATTTTAAGGTTGTTTTCCACAAACCATAAAGGTAGCTTTGATCAATAAATGGAGAGTATAATTAACAAAAATAAAAGTAATGAATGTAACTTTAAAATTTGAAGAAAAAAATGTAACTTTTTTGGATTATGATGGAAAAAGAATTGAAGAGGAAATGTTCAACCATGTGAATTTTGTTATCTCATTTGTCTCACTCTAGTCTTTAAATACATAAATCCATAAAAAAAAAATCATTTTTCAAACTCAGACAAATAATTATAAATTTAATTTAACAATATCAATAAATTTAATTTTAAATTTAAAGTTAAACAAAAAGATATCAGTATTAAGCTTTTCTGCAATAAAATAAATTTAAGTTTAATAACTATTTAGATACTTAAAACTTAAAAAATAATACAATGACCCAAGTACCGGAAAAAGGAAGCCTCCTTCCATCCCCTCTTTTTTGCCTTAATCACGTTTTTTAATAGTTTTTTATTCTTTTATTTAAATAAGTAATTTTTATATGTTTCTAAAATTTTATATTTTGTATTTTTTTTTTTTTGATATTGTCGGTTTAATGCAACATTATTTTTATTTATTGTTTTGATGTGGAGTTGTTTTGAATTTTTGTCTTAATGTGATATTCGTTTAATTTAGATTAATAAATTAATTTCGATTTAGTACATATTTAATTAATAGTTATGGTGTTTTCAATATCACAATTTTGAATAAGTAGGTGTTTTAGATACTTCAATTTTGTCATATTAGTAATCATTCTCAGTCGATATAAATTTTATCAATTTGAATGAATAAATACCTTTTTAGTAACAAAAAATTGAAATTTAAATTAAATTTATTGTAAAAAAAGTATTAATATTGATATATTTGACTTTAACGAGGTGTAAATTGTTAGTCAATCATGATCATTTATAATTAAAAATGTTTGACATTTACTATAATTATTTTTAAAGTTACATGTTAGTGGTTGTGAGTCGTTAATAATGGAAAATCTCTTACATCCACAATGTATACTAATTAATCTTATATATCAAAATAACTTCAATGATATTTGCTTATAAATTTATTTATTGTGTATTATTAAATTTCAATATATTATTGTGTTGTTTTTGAGTTTCAAAATACTGTTTTTAAAATAGTTTCCCGTTATCAAATATATTATTGGTTGAGTTGCAGACTAGACCGCTCTCTTTAAGACGTTTTGCTGCACTGTCCATATTGTGCAATGCAGACTATTAATCACAAGTCCCCAAGATAAAACTACTGAGACAAATGGCAGTATGACAGTATGACCACTTATATATAAATAAAAAACTACGGCATAAAAACCACTCTAAAAGGAGTATGGTATTAGGACCACAACAAAATTGACTGTCAGAGTTCTACTGTACCGCATAAAATTATTTTAGAATTACACCCTCAATCTGACGGTTAAAGTCACTCGAAATATGGTACTATGACCACTCATAAATCAAAAGAATTATAACACAAAAACATCTCTAAAAGGATTGTGGAATTAGGACCACTCAAAAATTGAATAGACTAAAACACAAAAACTGCTCTAAAAAATTTATGGCACAAACCACTATAAAAGAAAAGTGATATTAGGACCACTCAAAAATCAAATAAACTACGAAACAAAAATCGCTATAAAATAAACAATTGTATTAGAATCACTCAAAAATCGAATGGACATAAAGAAAAGGAAAAAAACAAAAATCAAAGGGACATAAAGAAAACCAAGAAACAATTGTGGTATTATAACCACTTAAAAATCGAACGAATTCAAGGAAAATGGAGAAGTGACTCATAATTTCGTTTAGCAGGAGAGAGAGAAAAGAAAAAGTTGAGAAATGCATCGAACTTTGGTGTTTTTCACAAAAAAAAAAAATTGATACTTCTTATATAGTGGTGGAAGCAAACTCACATATATTAAATATCAAATGTAAGATATTAGTATTTACAAAGTTGAAAATTACTCGATATATAAAATTTTTTGAATATAAAATTTCTAACAATTTTTAAATTTACACTAACATACTTTCTATGTTCCAACCAATTAAAAAAAAATCAATATACTCACATTTAAATTTAAGTTTATGAGACATCTCAATTATTAATCATGAATTACATATAAATTAACGTTGTTCCACTTCTCTATGTATTTCCAATACATTTACTTTTATCTAGTGATGATGATATTTATGCCATTTTATACATATGCTACTTTATGTATTCTCGTATATTATTTATATTTTATCTCATGCCAAACCATTAAATAGCAATCTCTTTTTTTTTTTTTAACTTTCTTTATGTTATATTTTACTTTTTTTTTCCTTTATAATTCTTTCATTAATCAAACAAATAGCTAAGTTTAGTAGTGGTAGAACGACACATAAGTGACCAATTTAATGTCGTGTGGGTTTGGCCTCTTAGTGTGACTCACAAATCCAACTTTTTCTTTTGGACTTTTGTTTCTTTATTGGGCCATTTACTCTCTTAGTGTGGGTTTGGCCTTTTTTCAAATGTGTTTTTTCCACTTCTTTTGGTGTGCCATAGAATAAGAAATTGAAGCTGCATTTTTATGTCACTTTTGTGTAGGTGGCATCCTCTCAACACTTCCATGCCACATCACACTTAATAAAAAATATTTTCTTTGATAAAGTCAAGCAAAAGGAAATTAATTGCTCTCAATGAAACATTAATGAGATGTGCATGTGAAGAGATTCTCAACCACCAAATTTCTTAAACAAATACAAAAGCAAATTCTCTAACCTTCTTCCAATATTACACAAACACGATGAAATGGAAATAAAGATATCTGATGATTTGTGCATTTCACATTTTGAAAACCCATTACTTGCATTGGTTGACTTTTTCTATCACAATATATTATTAGACAGCTTAGATAATCGTTTGACACTAAACATTTAAGTTTCAATTATACTTTTAAGGAATATTGATAAAGCAAGTGGTTTATGCAATGGAACAAGGTTGCAAGTAATTAATATTGAATTAAATCTTATAATTGCAACTCTTTTAACAGGGAAGAATATTGGTGAAAGGATATTGATTCCAATTATGATTTTGGTGATTATGATCTTTTATTCAAATTTTAAAGAAGAAAATTGATTGTATTTTTTGTGTTTTATAATGACAATAAATAAGAGTCAAAGAGTCATTTTTAAGATAAGTTTGTATCTACCATGACTAATATTTACACATGATCAACTATATATTATATTGCAGTTTAAAGGGAAAAAAAAGGACTAAAGATGTTGGTTTTGGATGAAGACTCCAATTTCTGCATTTCAACCAGCAATGTTGTATACCTTGATGTCTTTGACAATTGGTAGGTTTTTGACTCTATATCATGTTCCAAATTTAACAGTTCATATTCTTAACATTTTATTATTTCATGTCAAATTCTTTTATATATTTATGTATCTATTTTTTTTTAATAGCGCGTATTCATTTGGTGCACGAGGATAGATGTCGACAATATTGAATGGACTCAATTTTTAGATATAGGAATATTTTATATTTTTAGTCACATATAAACTTGTTCTGTAATGACTATTGTCTTCACTCATATTTTTAACGGGAATAACATATAAACAGGTTCACTATTTTATTTACATAATTTATGGATTCATAAATTTAAAAATGGATGAATAATATTAATAAATTAATATTATTTTTAAATTTCGAAAAATTTTGAAAAAATAATTTGTGCCACCGACAATATTATTGGATTGAGTCGCGGACGAGATCGTTCTCTTTAAAACGTTTCGAGGCACTGTTCAAATTGTGCAAGACAGACTATCAACCAGAATTCCCTGATAAAACAGCTCATATCACTGTATCGGATTTCTACTGTACTGTAGAAAACCACAAAAACATGGTCCGCGATTTATTTGACCACAGAAACGTGTTCTGCGATTTATTTGACTACCAAAATGTGTGTCACGTACTGTTTGACTACAAAATGTGCCCTCATACTTGACTTAGATTTTTGACCGGGCAATAACAGATACGCGAGACCAGCAATTAGGGTTTTGACCAACAAAACATAAGCGCGAAATCGGGGGGCAAGAAACTGACTTGATCTGATGTTGACTCGGTGGAGGGAAGTTACGTAATTAACGTATCAATTAGAGAAAACAACATAAGTATTCATTTAATTAAATAAATAATTAATTTTCATATGTTAAAAAATTAATACACCACGAAGCCAGGACCAAGGTCGAGCCGGCGGCGCGCGCATGTGTGGTGGTCAATTTTACTTGTGTTCTTCCTCCTTCACAAAACTAGAGTACCCTTAGAGCACGCCCCAAGTACCATATATTCGCCTTATATACTCTACTAGTGTGTGATATCCTTCATATGTGAAACTTCTTCATTTTTTCAATTCACAACAATACTAATTCTCATAAAATGTCATCATTATTTTCAACAAACTTCCATTAAAAAATATCGTCATTTTCAACAATTAATACCACATTTTGAAATATATAACATTTCAACGTATTTTTTTATGTGCATTCCATGAATATAAATACCAATTCATTCACATAATTATTGTATATTTAGTTACTAATTTTATAAATAGGTATATTTAATTTAAATTTTAAATTAAATATATTTATTATTTAAAATATTTAATTTATATTTCGTTTCGAATAATGTATATAACTAATATGTAGTTTAGTCGTGTAGGCCTTATAGTGTTTAGATCGCATAAACTAGTCTATATATATAATTATTGATTACAATCTATATTTTAATGCTAGAACCGCCAGCATTTATTTGTTGCATAGGAGTGTGAGCATTTGTATCTTATAAAAATAATTTTAAAAATAGTTAAATGTTAGATTGATCGTGATTAATAAGTGTTATAAAAAGTAACAAAATTGGAATTACCACCATATGTACAAATTGTGGATAACACTTGTAAGTTATACAAGAAGTTACCATGATGATAAAAAAAAACAGTAAAAAAAAAAAGTTAATGCTAGATAATTGCTTAACCTATTTTACAACAAAAACGAGACTATTCATTAAGAATGTGGTCAGGAACGTAAGTTCTAGCTCTACACATGGGACATGATCCTTGTTGGATAAGCCACTTGTCAATGCATTCTAAATGAAAAATGTGGCAACATTTTGGAAGTATTCTCACCAACTCTCCATCTTCAAAATCCTGCAATTCAAAATATTAAGTTTTTCTATTAAATTGTTTAATATCTATTAAAATATCATTTAAACTTTTTAATTTGTAAATGAAATTATTTTCAAATATTTGACAAAATAAATGTTTTAGTTGCATTTAAACAATTTAATATTTCATGCACAAGACTAACTATTTGAAAACTTAAAATAACATTTTATTTCTTTCTTTGTGTATAAATAAACTTACGATTAATGTTTTTACACTTTCTAATGATTTTAATTTTTTTTTTAATTTAGTCAAAAAAAAGTTTTTTTTTTTAATGTGAAATTTATTTGTGTTTTCAATTTGACATGACATACTCGAATACACTGGTCCCATCAACAATTTAATGTAGCAATTATTCCTCATAGTCGCATCAACAAAACTTAACCTGTCACATTCACACTTTTATTATGTATCTTAACATATTAACATTGTGAGGACTTTGTATTAAAGTTTAACAATTCAGAAGATGAGTTATTTTTGCCTGCTCATGACACTAAATAGTATTTAAGGACACATAATTTTTTGTTTAAAGATTTATAAAAAATAAAATTAATGTTTTTTTTTATTATTATTAGGAATTTTTTTTTTATGTGTGGTTAAACATTGTACATCTAGTCTTGTTTACTCTCACAAGATAATGCAAATAACTTTTTTAGAACTTAAAATTAATATATCAATGGCTAATATGAAAATTTTGGAGAGGTAAAGAAATGTTTTACTCAAAAATAATTTATTGGTGAAAAATAGTTAAGCAAAAACCAACTTTTTTTTTTGAGTAATTGAACTACAAACAATTTATTTTACATGAATATGAAATGTTTGTTTCTTACCTGAAAACAAATTGAGCAACAAGACTCACTGTATAGTTTCGTCATTTTATTGGAGTTGAATTTGTGAAATGGAAGTTTCATAATACAATTTTGTGGCATCCCCTTAACTCCCATACTATCATGAATGTCTGAAAACATTTCTCCAACAGTTGATTCTAGTGAATTAATCTGAAAACATAAAAGTTTCACTAAATGTGAGAAATTTTTGTTGTTTCAATTAAACTAAATATATATAGTTGACAAACCACTCATAGGCTAATTTAACATCTAGTTTATTTATTTATTATTAATAATTTAGAACTACTTACATAAAACAAATAAGCTTGTGCAACAGTTGGACATATCCATTCCACAAACACTTTGCCATTTAATAAACTTCTCAACAGAGCAACCTGCAATTCCAAACCAAAACTTATAGTAAATAACACCATTTTCAAACACTATGAAACATAGACACAAAATACTGTATTAATTCGTATATACTAGACACGACACTTATACATAATTAATTATGTTAGTTTTATACAACAACAAACATAAAAGAGATCTCTAATTTAAGATGTTAGTGATCTACATAAATAACACCGTTTCAATTAGATTAATTAGATTAAGATAGAGACAAGGTAATAAAAATGCAGACAATAATTAAGATACTAAAGCAACTAATTAATCACTAGTGAGATAATGGAAACTAAGAATTTATTACCTTAGAAAATGGCTCACACAGAGAAGCAAAACTCATCAATTCAATGGCTGCAATCGCCCCTGCAATTGCTCCTTTTCCAGCTCCATCAAGAAAACCAGCTTCTGTTGTTTGCCCTTTAATAGCTCCTGCTATTGTTCCTATCATCGATCCTCCTGTGCCGACATATAACACACAATTTTCAATTTCAGTGACCTTACAATGTATTAAGATGTTACTGCAAGCAATTTTTTTTATCTTATTTCATCACATTTTTCTTCCTTTTTCTTTTAAGAGTGTTTATTTAATCCAACTACATTACATTCCCAAATAATGAGATGTATAATATTCCATCTGAAGTTTTTATAAAAGACAATTGAAATACAAATTGATCAGTAAAAGTTGATGTATTATTGATCAATTTATACTTTAATTTGTCTTTTATAAAAAAAGATCAGAAATAATATTATGTACTAAAATAATTTTGTGGAAGACTAATGTAACATACCAAGTGCTAAAATGAAAGTGAATGCAGCAAAAAGAACTATCTTCATAACATTCACAAATTTCTCAACTGCAGAACAATCAATGACATTCCACACTTTGAAAGAAAGAATTTCTTTAAACTTTGTGAGTGCTTCTAATGTTTCAGAAAACCACTTAGTTGAAGAAGGGATGGGAATAGCCATTTTGTAATTGAGAGGATATAAGAATGATGTAGATGTATTGCCTCAAAATGAATTAGTTAGACATGCATTTATTTATAGACATGAGTTTTTCTACAAGCAAATACATTTAATTTTTTTATATTTTGATAATAACATAAGCACCTCTATTGAATCTAAGGGCCATACTATATAGTGTAAAAAGTGATGTCTATATTTAATCTATCAGAGAGACTTTGTTCAGTGGAAGGGCTTAAATTTTTATAAATACAGTAAATTTGAGTTTAATTCTCTGTAAAAAAAAATTCATATTTAATATCTGACATATTTTAAATAAAATTGATTTTGATAAAAAAACAAATAAAAAAAAGGTGATGTCATGAATTTTAATACGTAAAGATATTTTTGAGATTAACTAACATTGCAGTGATGAGTAATTGAATACGTGTATCTCTTAGGTTGTATTTGAGAACGTTGAAAAATTGAAAGATAAACAATTTCCCTAAATCCAGAATTTCATAAAGGCTAGCATTTAGTGTTTTGCACAGTATTTAAATAAGAATGAAAAAGATAATAATAATAATAATAATAGGAATAAATATTGGAACCGCCTTGTGCTGTGGACATAAAAAATAAATACTCTGGACAATGTTACTTAGGCTTATATGGAAATATATTTGTAGCACAAAAAATTTGTTGTGCATACAAAACAGAACACATCATTAGAAAAAGTAGAAACAAAAGATACCACATGGTAGTTCAATTACCACCAAATTAAATTATTGATTTTGGTTTTTTTTTTTTTAATTTGTCTTCTTTGGTTACTTTGTTGGTTACCTAAATAAAAGGAGCTATAACCAATATTTATTTATCTATGTTGTCATGAAGTGAGTGAGTATGTGTAGTTAATTAAATCAATATTTTTTTTTTATGAATTTTAATTAAATCAAGATGGAATTATAGTAGTATCATGATTTAAATTATTTTATAGTTGCATTGTAAACTTTTATATAGCTGATAAATACATGAAAAATATAATTGATATAATTTAAATTATAATTGTAACGCAGTTGTAAAACTTTAGAATATGCAATATTGTATCTGTAATTGCGATTATAAAATGTAATTTAAAATCATAAGTAATTTTAGTAAAATTAAAATTTCAAAGTGTAAAACCAAAGGGTTCATAACTTAATGTAGTTGTCATGGGTCAAAAGAAGCTCTTAAATCACCATTGGTTTAAATTGTTTTAGGAATTGTTTTGTTGTTGTTGTCAGTTAATAAAACAGTTTACTTGAAGAGCATTGTTACAAAAAGGTGGTTGGATTGGCCATCCTCATGTTTTATAGTAGTTTATCTTCCTTGCAATTGAGGAAATTTTAGAAAAACAGGGTCTTTTGATGCAGCTTCCCTTAAAAGTATGCAAATCATTCAATAGGGTTAAATATTTGCCAACTTTATCCTTAATTATAGCATACTATATACACTTCAATAAAATTAAGGTTTTAATTTGATTTATTGTTATTTCTGGATTTTCCAACGATATTAATAATATTAAGTAATGTAAATTTATCAATTTTGTATATTAATGTTCTAATTTTGTTTAATTAAATTAAACAAAAACACCAAAAGATAGTAAAATAATTAGGATGTTATTAATAAAAATATATCTAGTTATTTGAAAAATGAATTATAATTAGAGATAAAAGTATTTTTTATCTTCAAACGAAACTTATATTTAGAGGCAATCATGGTAATTTATTTCATTCACTTTTGAATTAATACTACTTCAATCCCAAATATAAACTATTTTTACTAAATCACAAAAAGTAAAAGTTAGACAATGTAGTTATTTATATTAAATTTATCATTGTTGTGTAGTATTGATTTTCTAAAACTATCATTCAATTATTGGGATTCATAATTTTTCACTTAATTAATTATTTTTCAGTTTTTTTATATAAATAATAAGGGTATATTTATAACAAAATATTTAATGCGTCTAATAATTTAAAGACAAGCTTACAAAAGGGACATTTCTTCTTCTTCAAAATAAGCTTATATATATTTTAGATAGTAGTTGTTATTAAGTATGCATATATAATAATAATTAATTTATCAAGTTAGATTACGACTCTAA
>JBBPBR010000008.1:57046208-57063057 GCA_037974775.1 Cicer pinnatifidum
AAAAATTGGTAGAGAAGCTTATATTTAAGGATAAATTTATTGATAGAAGAAAAAGAGTATACTCATTTTAAAATACTAATGTATCCTGATAAATGAGTCAATTGTATGCTTAGTAATTTCTTCCTCTAGTTATAATTATCATTTGTGAAAATATTTATCTTTAAACATAAATATCCTTCTGTTAATAAATGTATTTAGTATTTTTTTCTAAATATATCTTTTATTAATATTACTAATTTATTTTAAAAAATTAAAAGTCAAAATTAAACACATTCATATACTAAAAATATTTTAACAACATCAATCAATAATATAAAAACATTAAATTTACTATATAATACTAAGACAAAATTATACATGAAACATATATTAGATGACAAAAAGTTTTAAAAATATACACAGCCGGCTTGTTTACATTTGAACACTTCAATCAAGGAATCAAAGAAAATGACAAATCCTCTTATAAAAGCATCGCACAAAAACACTCTCATGTGATATCACATATTCCAGAACCTGAAAAACAAAGTATTGAAAAAACCATGACAACTTTTCTCCTTGTTTCTCTCCTCTTACTCATCCCAATTCTCTTTCTGCTAAAAAGAACCAAACAATCCAAAAGGGTCCCTCCAGGTTCACTTGGAATACCAATCATTGGTCAAAGTCTTGGACTTTTAAGAGCTATGCGTTCAAACACTGCAGAAAAATTTATTGAAAACAGAATCAACAAGTATGGTCCTATTTCAAAGCTAAGTCTCTTTGGAACACCAACTGTTTTGATTCATGGACAGGCTGCAAATAAGTTTATATTTGCTAATGGTGGTGATAATATTGTTAATCAGCAAACAAAGTCTATTAGGATGATCTTAGGTGACAGGAATTTGATGGAACTGAGTGGCAAAGATCATAGTAGAGTTAGAGGTGCACTTGTATCATTCTTGAAGCCAGAATCTTTGAAACAATATGTTGGAAAAATTGATGATGAAGTTAGGAGACACCTTCAGATGCATTGGGAAGGGAAACAACAGGTCAAGGTATGTTTGTTACATGTCTTGACAAATCAAAAGCTACAACCAAAAAACATGTTGGTTTTAGTTATGTAAATATACATAAATATAAATTTATGTTAAAGTATATAAGAAAATAGAATTTGATATAAAGATGATCAAATTGTATGAAGACATATATTTGATTGAGAGGGCAAGTGACTTAATTTACTTGAATATGAGATTAGAAGTGGTATTGAATTAGTTGGTTGATTGGACTAATTTATATGATTTATGTAGAAAATAAATACTTGATTACATGGATTTATAACTTTTGATCCATAGCCTTTTTTTGGTTAAGCAAATGCAAATTGATGTTGGAAAAAATCTTATGCTACTATTTTTTCTGATAGGTATTGCCCCTAATGAAGATTCTCACATTCAACATAATTTGTTCCCTACTATTTGGTCTTGAGAGTGGAAAACAAAGAGATCAATTTCTGAGTTCCTTCCAAGCAATGATTGCAGGAATGTGGTCAGTCCCGATTAATGTGCCCTTCACACGCTACAACCGCAGCCTCAGGGCAAGTACAAGGATCCAAAACATGTTAAAAGAGATTGTGCAGCAGAAGAAAGTCGAACACAAGAAAAATGGCGCCAGTTCCCGCCAAGACTTAATTAGTTGCTTGCTTAGTATGGTTGAAGATGGCAAACAAGTTTTAACTGAGAAGGAAATAATCCATAATGCTATGCTTGTCATGGTCGCAGGACATGATACATCATCTGTTCTAATCACTTTCATTATCCGGCTTTTGGCTAATGAACCATCTATTTATGCAGCTGTTCTTCAAGGTATGCACAGACTAGTTTGTGCGTGTGTGTGAGAGAAGATTATTATTTTTCGCGAAAGCTCATTTGTCAGATAAATCTAAAGAGTGATATTTGGCTAGAGGGATAACAACAATTGAAGTTCTAGTTTTATTTTAAATATTATTTTATCTTTTGATTGATTGTGCCTAATAAGCATGGTGTTCATACAAGAATTATTCTATTGAGGATACTTGTAGTGATTCTTCTTGTTGAAAAGTTAAGGCAAAGAAATCTGTCTATTTGGTGTTTGCAGAACAGGAAGAGATAGCAAAAGGCAAGATCTTAGGAGAGCCTCTAACATGGGAAGACCTTTCAAAGATGAAGTACACTTGGAGAGTAGCAATGGAAACTCTTAGAAGGTTTCCTCCCATCTTCGGTGGGTTCAGAAAAGCAGCAACAGACATTGAATATAATGGATATATTATACCAAAAGGGTGGCAGGTAAATGAAACTTTAGTGTCTATCATTGATCAATTTCTCTACAAGCAATCTAATTTAACATAAAACCTTTCTTTTTCTATAGATTTTTTGGGTTACATCAATGACTCACATGGACAACAACATTTTCCCAGAACCATCAAAGTTTGATCCAAGTAGATTTGAAAACCAAGCATCTATACCACCCTATTGCTTTGTTCCATTTGGAGGTGGAGCAAGAATATGTCCAGGATATGAGTTTGCTAAGGTTGAAATTCTTGTGGCAATTCATTACCTTGTGACAAAGTTCATTTGGAAGCTACTTTCAGACAATTTCTTCAGCAGGGATCCAATGCCAGTACCAACTCAAGGCCTACTGGTTGAGCTTTGCTCAAGAAAACTATCTTAGCTCTCATTCAACTACTGCTGGTCCCCCTAATAAGATTTTGACTAGAATAATTTTGTTATGTAGATTAGTGTATATTTGTATTAGCTTATTTTGTGTTCAACTTCAGGATAAAATTTGTGATTAAAACTTATTAGGAGGACTTGTTGAAAGGGAACAATAAAGCAAACTCAAACATGAACTAAAACTACGTATATCTTTTTCAATATCCATTTGATATATCCCAAGATATCTCTGCCATTACCAACTCAAGGCCTACTAATGTAACAACAAGCTTGATGTGTATGATATATATGCTCTACTAATGTAACAAGTGTTGAAAATATATTACAACATATGTATTTATTTATATGATTTGTATTTGTTGTTGAGTCTGTATAAAATCGATTTCATTGTCTAATTCATACACAGTTTCACCATGGCTGTCGTTTTCTCTCATTCAACACAATCAAATACATAGCTTGCCTTTAGGGGAAGAGCCATATCATCAAGTAACTGCTGGAGATTAATGAGTAAGGCTTGATGTGTCTAACTTTTTGGCCATGTCATGTCCACATATTCAATATGATGTCGGCATCATGGTTTAAAAATTGGATGACAGTTTGACAGAGGAACTAAAATTGTGTAATTTAAAATATGAAAGGATTAAAATTGTGAAATTAAAAATACAGAAACCAAAATTGCACTTTGACAATAATAGAGACTAAAAGTGCAATGTAGCCTCAATAGAAAGCATACAAGATGCAAAGTGAAGTGATCAAAAGCAACTAACATGGTGGAAAAAACAAAAGAAACATCAGAACTAAACCAGTGGAATATTTTAGGAAGAGTTAGGGATAAGCACAATTCAGTTGCCCACACCTAGTGATTCACCTCGGCCTGAGTCATTTGAGGGCGAGTTCAATTCTATCCCAAAATAAAATTAGGGTCTTATATTAAATTGCATGATATACAGAATCCAAGTTGTTCCATTTATGTACATAATCTGCAATCTAGCTAGTAATATAATCCAAATTACGTGAATAATCTAAGTTGTGAGAACATATACAATGGTGAATCAGTTGTACTTTTCTATGAAATCAAATGGATATAAACATCAATTGTTCATTTGGAATCACCTAACCGATCCCAAAATCTAAAGGAAGAATTCATCTGGTGAAGCAATCATTCCATGGATAGGAGGAAAGAATCGAAGACTACTAGCAACTCTTGGTTCTGGAGTACTTTGTGGGAAGAGATGGGCACCTTTCATTCATGTGAGGATATGGTTGCATGGTGTTGTAACCAGGTAACTCCATTCGATACTTGCCTTTAATTTGACAATAAGGAAGCTTAACCGTGTCTCCATCGTTGCACCACGTTGGCAAGCGACTAGCATTGTTCTCAAAAAAATTGAGAATGTAGGCATCTTTTATCTGCATTTATTGCACAAAAGCAAGTCCATAAGAACCTGGTCAAGAAAATTCTATAACAAAATATTTCATTAACTGATGAAGTTATAAACAAGATAACAAATTATATATGCTCAATGGTTCTTATAAATTTTGTGTAGGATCAAATTTAAAATTTACAATAATTTGCATCCAAAACATAGAAACCAGACTCTCAGACAAACGGACTCACCGTAAACTCTGTCACTTGAATAGAACTAGCAATTGGATCAAACAATCCTGCCGCCTTGTACATTGCAAGTATAAAAGCAACACAAGAAGTTGACTTGCCATCACTGTAGAACCAGTCATCCTGTTCTGGAATCGTCAGTAGTTCATCAAAAGATGATCCACGCCTTTCGACTTCTACTAAAACTTCTGAAAGATCAAGTCCCTGCAGAAAGTAGAAACACAAAAAAGATATATGGTTTGCTTAAAGCAGTTACATGTAATATATCAAGATCGCAAAATACTATACTATATTATAACACTATATACATATCAGTTCCATGTGCTGATAGATTGCTGATCTGTGCAGTAGATCACTTCACAAGCATCTTATGAGTTATATTAGAAAATTGAAGGCTCGTTCAATATTATTGTCAAAAGTAAAAAAGTGTTTAGTATTGGAGCAAGAGACAAGTAAAGTAAAGGTTGCAGCATACTTTAGTTCCAAGTCGTTTGTTCAAGGCTTCATTCCACATATTTGCAGCATATTCAGGTTGGAGTTGACTCCAAATTGTCATAACACAAGCAACCTGAAAAGTAATCACGTAAATGCAAAACTTCATAAAATCAACAAGCTATGTAGCATGTGGCTTAAGCATGCAAAAAACAGAAAGAATTTTAAACTTATTCACCACTTTTTTATAGTGAATGAGTTTTTCCTTGAATAGAAATGGTCTTCTAGGGTGGAAAACAAGAAATTAAAACTTATTCATGTTATTGTTAGAAAAGGAAAGTAAAAAATGCTCAAGCTTGGAATTTAGAGAGCAAAAAACTCGAGATTGTTGCATCCAATGCTAACACAAATTAACAGAAAATTTAAAAAGAACAGGTGATTAAATTCATACCACGTTAGCATCCAAGGGGGGTGGATAGTTCCCATTTAAAGTGTCTATCCAACTGAAAATCATGTTATGGTAACCATATGGCTGCCCATCCATACTCAGTGCATACTCCCATGCAGCAGTCTCGTTAAACCTGGCACGCATGTCAGGGTTTAAAGGTAGAAGTGCAATATGGGGATTGGAATCATCTTTATTCAGCTCAAATTCCCACCACTCATCCCACGGAATCATAGCAATTATATCTTCTCCCTGCAAACAAAAGAGAGAGGAAGAAATGTCAACTTATGAAATCTCCGCAGGCTCGACTCGTACACTCAAGATTTGTTTACTAATATGAAAATAATGTTTAAGACAACCATCCTAATATCTAAATAAAATTAAATAGGCGTGAAGTAAATATTCAACATTCTATGTAATATACAATAGATAAAATGCAACTAAAATGTTTTACCTTTTCATTTTCATGACCTGACTCTCCAACCCAAAGCTTTCCATCTGAATCTCTTAAGCAAACAGCAGTGTGACCAGCATAAGCTCCACTAACCCATTTCTCTAGACTCTCAAAAGCACCCCAGCGACCTCGAATTTTTGATATGGCAAGGAAATCTCCAGAGTGGATGTCATCAACAGTGATATTTGTAACCCAAGGCTGAGGACGTTCTTCAAAAGAGGCTCCCATATGTTTCTCCAAAAACCCGATATTGGACTTCTCGCCCCATCCGGTATTTGTAAATAACGGGAAGACCTCCCAAAGTGCTTGAAGGGTCCCCAACATCCCAGATTTCATGAGGAAAATCGATAACCCGTGATTTTTTACCTGATTGCAGAAAGGGTTAGGATCACTAAAAGAAAAATGTGTGTTTCAACTTTCAACACAAAAGAAAGACGGCCACTTACATACTCATACTCAGCCCTCCCTTCCCATTCATCGATCTCCAATGTATGTTCACGGGCCAGAAAATAATAATCCCATGTTACGCGATATGGGGTAGCAAAAATGTAGATATCTAAACAGGTCCAGCTATGAGCATTGCTAACCTAGATTAGCACATAGATAATAATCAAATCAGTTTCCTTTGAATTCAAAAAACCAATGTTTACAGAGTGAGAGGGAGAGGGGATACAATTATAGAACTGCATAGTGCATACTCTAATACCGACTTATACAAAACACTGCGTGCCATTAAATCCAGTGAACTTGATTTTCTCCAATGTAAATACTCTAGAGCTTTAATTGCCTCACCCTTGGGTCGGCTTTTCTAGGTGACCACTAAAGGTAGGTTTCTGAACCTTTCAAATGAAATTTTTGGTCTAGAAAAAATCCACCAAACTCAATATTGTCAATTGCGGATTGTGGAAAGTTGCTCTTAGTTCATATTTTGCTATGTTATAGTACTATATAGGGATGCTATTTGACAAAACTACGTAGTAAATAGCGTATCGCAGAAAAATGACAATTTGTTCAAATTCTAGTACGCCAGCCTATAGCCACTAGTTGACCACAACCACACTTATCAAACTACTACACAAATAATCAAATATATCTTACTCAAATATTATGTGGATAAACTACATATATATATATATATATATATTAAACTGTGATTATTTAAGCATCCTAATATTAAGAAAATAATGTTACACACACCAACTCCCCTAAGGAATCCTTATATAAGTAAAAAAAAAAAACTACAAAATATCATGATTCACAAATAGGACAAATATCTTTTCATGCTTCATGCCTTTCAGAGAATTAACTATCTCTCAGACCCATAACAGCAGTAAACAATATTAGTTTAATTAGTTCTTCATATTCATACTAATTAGCTTAATCAATAAACAAAACTTTAATCCAACAAGTCCTAACATAAAAAAAAAAATACGTACCTCATAAACGCAGTGCTAGGTCAGAACAAAATTAAAGAAAAATAACAGCGACCCAGAATTGAAAAAACAAAAAATAAAGCCATAAGAGTAAGAAAAAAGCGACCTTTAAGTGAAGGGTACCACCACCAAATTGAGAACCAGTTTTATTATGAAAAACCATCCAAGCTCTGTTGTTGTAAAAGCAAGCACCTTTCCAATCGAAGGTGTTGTCTGGAGAAGAAGCAGCACCGACGAAGACAGGTAGAAGATCAACAGCAGTATGAAGGGAGTTGAGAATTGGCCAGGAAATTTGTTTGGGCAAAAGAGGGAGCAAGTCTCGAGGGTGAAATGGGGATTTCAAGGGTGAAAGTCGGAGGCACGTGAGGAACAAGAGGAACGTGATGAACCACGTTGCTACTTTGGAAGAAGAAGCCATAGAAGAGAAAGAAAGGAGAAGTGGCAAAATGAAACTCTTTTCAATGTTTCAGTTTTCGGTATCTATGGTGTTGCTGGATGGGAGAGTCAACAACCTATAATCATTTATTTATTTATTTATTTTTTTTGAGGAATATTTTTTATTTTAACTTTTCCTCACACCTCAAAATGTCAATGATACTAATTTTTGTATTTATGTGGTTTTTTTTATTTAAATATTATTTTTTTAAGTTACTAAATTAATTCACATTAAAAAGTATATATAAAATTTCTCGTATTTGAGATGGGACCATGTATCGAATTTTATTATTATTATTTAATTATTAATTTAATAAATTAAAAATATTTAAAAAAATAAAATTCTATTAATAAAATACATCAAATTAAAAAAAAAAAATATTGTTAAGTAAATGTATCACTACGAATAAAGTGTTATATTATTTTAATAATTGTTCATGTAAGTAAATTTATATTATTTTAAAGAAAAATTTCTTCTATTTTGCTAATAAACTATCAATTTAATTATATTAAAAAAAACAAAAAAATAAAGTATTATGTTAAATAGATATGTCAAAATAAATATTATATTATATTATTTTATTTCACATATTTTATACACAAATTAGTAAAATCAAATAATACCAATAATAAACTAAATGATATTAATAAAATCAGAAAATGTTCATCTAACCTTTAAAAAAAATAGAATTTTTTTATTAAAATAGCTACAAAATAGGATAAAACTGTTAAAATAATATAACTCAGTACATGTGTTTGCAGTCTATTCAATCATAATTTATTTTTTCAATGTATGTTATTTGGTTAAAAAAAGTAATTCCTCAAATCGCAGGACAAAAATACAGTAAAAAAGTAAAGTAGAGTTTTTTATATATATTTTTTAATGTGAAATATTTTTTAAATATAGATAAAATAAATTTATTTTTATCCGCATAATAACACAAGTTTATTTTATTGTTAATTTAAACGGATCTCATTAATTATGTATCTATAAAATTATGTTCTCGATTATGTAAACTCTATAAAGTATTGATATAATATCTGTTACTGAAATGTTGCTAATTATGTTTTGTAGAATGTTTTTAATTTTATCTCTAAAATACGAATATTTCAATTTCATATATGACTCTGCAAAAATATTTATTAAATTCGTCATCTGTAAACGCAAGTAACTAAACATCAGTGATTAGTTGAACAAATATAGATTTAATAAATATCTTGACTTTTTACAAAAATTATTCAATTAAATTAATAAAATGAAATAGCAATCACCGTACCAATTAAATCAAAATTATTGCCATTGCTGTTTCATGAGTATTATATATCTGCACGCAAAGTTTAGGCATTGTAAGAGATTCAAATATTTTGAATAATTTTTTTGTATTTTTCTCTCATTATCTTGGACTTCCTTATATAACAAGGCTTACATGTGACAACTGACAATTACATTTAGAATAAAAAATGCATATCATATTATAAATGTCATTTTCGCAATATTGCATTCAAGCATATTATTTCTTTTGTACGTGAAACTAACTTCAAATATCATCCTTTTAATATTGACTACGTCATAGTTAAATAATTTGTCATAAATTATTATAATTTTGATTTTCAACTATTTATTATCGATGCACACAAACATTTAAATTGATTATCACGTACATCTATTCATAAATAATTATATAAATATTTTATTATTGTTGCACAAATATTTAAGTTGACTATCACGTACATTTATTTATAAATAACTATATAAATATTTGATAATATGTTTTAAAAACAGTGTAACAAAGTGATATAATTATAAAATGTGATTAAACTATGTAAAACTTGAAAATATGTTTAAGAAAATAATATAATAGTGATATCATTATAAAATGCAATTAAAAGTTTGTGTAAAACTTTTACATCATCTTTGTATAATAATCTAAATTAATAATATAGTGATAAATATTTGGCACCCTTATTTTTTATAAAAAAAATATATATATATTTGCAACCTTCTACCAAGAGTGATGTTACTTGATTGAACCTGTCTTTAGATTCACTTGATTGAGCTTAGATTTGGATCCACTATGGTAACATAATTTTCACTTCTCAAATGCATTGTCCCTATAATTTACAAAACTAAAAATTGAACTTTTCTGGCAAAATTTAAGTTCACGCCGCGATTTTCACAAAATCCAAAATACTCTTAACACTTTCATTATCTTTTTCCATTCCTTCCTTGCTTTTCTTCTTTTGCTTTAATTGTTGTTACATTTAGTAGCGTGTTTATGTATATAGATTAACCCAATCAAGTTAATATACCAATCCAAATAATCCAAAATGGTTTGGTACGAAATTTATCATCTTAAACTCAAGAATCTTCAATTTCTATCCGTTGAAATAAAGTTATGAATTTACTATTTTTGTAAATATAGTTTAAATTTTTTTATGTTTTAGAATTTAAAAGTATCTCAGTTTAGTTCTTAAAATTTTGTAAGATTTAGTTTAACTGTCAACATTTTTGTGAGATAAATGTCATTTCGTTATTATAATTTTTTAGATTTAAAATTATTTTATGGTTAATGATGATACACGAATATACCTAATGTTTGATGATGATACGCGATTATTCCAAGTGTTGACGTTTGTTACTTCAGCTTTGTTAAATATGAATGGTTTCTATTGGATTATTATTGTTATTGCCAAATATTTAGTCAGAAGAAATATTATAGCCAAAGACAAATACCATAGATAAGGACATATAGATATTTGGAATTAATTGTTCAACAGATCAGAGTGGCGCAGCGGAAGCGTGGTGGGCCCATAACCCACAGGTCCCTGGATCGAAACCAGGCTCTGATAAAAGCAATTATTTTGTCTTTTTTTTTCTGACTCAATTTTCTGTTTCTCTTTTAACTTATGTTAGTGTTTTTCCTTTTCTGAATCAATTATCTGTTTCTGTACAAAAGTTTTTTCAACTAAGTTTTTCAAAATGCTTATTTACTT
The DNA here is from genome assembly GCA_037974775.1 of Cicer pinnatifidum. Lineage (NCBI taxonomy): Eukaryota > Viridiplantae > Streptophyta > Magnoliopsida > Fabales > Fabaceae > Cicer > Cicer pinnatifidum. The sequence goes on from JBBPBR010000008.1 coordinate 57,056,698, forward strand.
AATGAATAATTGGATTACAATCTTATTTTCCCGAACCAATTTTCTGTGTATTTGACGAGCTTGTGGAAGAGTTTTATATTTGTGTTAGAAAAAACTGCATCTGATATTCAAACATGAACACAAGTTTTTAAAGTTTAAGCCTTTAGATACAAAAATGTGTAACAGTTAAAATAGATGTAAGCCATACATCTAATAATTAAATTCAACACTTAAAATTACAAGAACACTGGTTATTCAGTCAAAATAAAAAGAGCACTGATCACCACTTCTAAATTTTTTTGACAAAAATAAGAACTCTAGTTTGTGTTCAACAGTAAATTTCAGAAAAGCTGATTACTAAATTCACTCAACATGTTACTATAGTACTCAAAGTCACTATCCTTTTCTGCTACGAAGATGACATTAGAGTCTAGAGCTTCAGCGTAATACATAACAACAAGCTTTCCAACTCCTGCAACTAAACAGAATCACTAAATTAAAATTCCAGTCATACTCATTAAGCTGCTTTACAAATGTCCTCATATTCCACGGCTTTTAGTACCCTGCCATCATAGGGTCCTTTTTCTATCTGCACCTTAGCACAAAAATGATCTGTATCCACCCCCAGAAGCTTTGCAAGTGATCCACGATATGCCCCATTAACTACTTTTACGCGGCCCCCAACCTGTGGAATCACAGTTTCAAGCTCTTCCTGATCAACTCTTAGCACATGCTTGCTTTCTAGCATTTCTATTTCCCCTACATACTTGTCAATCACCTTTCTCACAACACCCTTTTGCTTGTAGTACCCTTTCTCTGCCAAAACTTTGCTCATAACCTTAACAACAATTCCCTCATGCAACCAATAATCCTTCCTGTTTATTTTTTCCTTTTTCCTCTCTTCCTCCCAGATCATTTCTTCCAATGTTGATTTTCCACCACCACTTTCTTTCCTCTTCAGATTGTTTTTAGGATTCCTTTCCTCATATTTCTCTTCCTCAACCTCATCAAAAACCATCACCGATGCCTCACCTTTTTCCTTGGTCATAGGTCTAGCAGATGACCCAAGAGAAAATCCTATCTTAACTCCATCTTCTACATTTAGCTCCCTCGGAGGCTCAACCTGTGACGGTTGATCAGACTCGGGATTAGATAGCTGCACCAATTGCTCAGCCCTTTCAATCTGTTTCATGATCTCCTTCTCTTGCTTTTCTTCATCTACCAAATCTGCCTTGACTCTCTTATTCTTCATCCTCTCCTTGAAAAGTGTTTCTGAATCTCTATCTATGTATGTAATGAACCATCCCTTGGGTGTTTCTTCAACCTTACACTTTCCAGTTCGACCCAAGTGCTTAACAAACTCAGTAAGTGTAGCCCACTGTGTGGAGTTCATGTGAACGTGGTTTCTATCATTTATGTATTCATTATAAACTACAGTTGCAGCCACACGGCTGAAACGATGGCTGCGCTTCATATGCTCAAGAAAAGTTGTCTCAAACTCTTCGGTATAGCCCTCAATTATGCGGGTTGGATTTTGTCCAAAAATTTGCATTTGACGCTGATGTCCTTCACTCATGCAGTGGCATTTAAACCCATTCTCATCACGACACTGCTTCTGGCACATCTGACAATACCACCGAAGTTTCTGCAGTCCTTTTGCTTTAATTCTGTTGGCAATTGCCTTAGGTGTGAGAAAGTCATTTTTCCCCATTGAGAATCTGGATCAACTGTTTCAGATCAAACAAAACGTTGTTAGCAATTGTTCCCAATGCTTCCTTCTATACTACTGAGATTATGTTAAAAATATAGACACAGTAACACATACAGAGCAAAAACAACATTGGAGAAACAACTTAAATTCTTGAAACATTAGAGCAAGCCAAGAAGCAACAAATATATTCTTTCTTCAACCTTTGACTTCCATGCATATATCAGTATATGTTCCATTACTTTCGGTATATGTTCCATTGACATTATCATCAAAGTTTAGCAGTACTTCCTACTACACAGAACTAAAATTATGAACATTTGTTTATTCTTTCAGCATGTACAATATGGTTTCCTAAAGGATTTAAATTATCTTCCTTTATCTACTACTCTTTCTCTAAAAAAAACAAGACAACAGCATTGCAACAATTAAAATTTATAATGCATTAGAACATGAAGCAATAGTGCTTTGAAGCGAGCATCTAAGAGCTACTAACACTTGAATCAATAAGATATAATGTAAATATATGAACGTACACATTTAGTTGTGCACATGAGTGATAGTTAAAATGACAATACAGCAATTTCAGAAATGAGAAAAAAATTAAAATCAAGACAAAAACAATAGAAACATTGAATGAACCGATGAAGCTAGAAGCAATCAAGACAACAATTTCAGAACAGAAAAGAGATTATACCTGCACGATTGAAACGGCGACGTGATTGTGGAAACCCTAAATCGTGAAACCTTTCTGAATTAGTTTTGGTATTATTGAAATTAAAAATTAAGGGGAGTAATTGTTACGAAGCAAATGATTCGTACCTGAACAAGAATCCTGCAACCTCTTGGTGAAGGAGATTTTTGAGATTGATCGATGAATAGAGGGAGATTAAAGCAAGGATTTTTAAAAAAGTTTAGAGAAATAATCAAAGTTATTGGTTTATTTCACACAAAAATTATAAGTTCTTGATTTTTGTTTTAATTAACTTATAATACTTTTAAATTTATAAATAATTAAAAAACAAAAAAAAATTAAATAGGTAGTATAATTATTTATGTTTAAAAAATTCATTGACACTATTAATTGATGAAAGTATTTTTGAAATAAAATTATATTTATTTAAAAAATTAAATTAATATTCCTATTTTTATGATTTTGAACAATAACTTTATTCTTAAATATTCTAACTTCAATAGATTTTTAATTTATTATATCATATAAAATGATAAAATTACCGTTGTGATAAAATTCCACATATTTTTTAACATTAATTATAAAATATTTTATTTTTATTTTAAAATTTAATTTTAAAATTTATTATTTTACTTTTTATTATATTTTTATTTTTTATATTTTATAAAGATAATTGTGTAAATTATTTTTTTTTATCTTATTCTATTGATTTTAATTCCATTCCTAATCATAATATAAATTTTAAAAGGAGACCTAGGTTATGATAAAATTTAATATTAATTTATTATATAATATTAGTTTATTAAATATTGAATTAAGACATTATATAATAATTTATATGAGTGTCTCTTATCTTGATCATTAAATATGTCATTAGAATATTTTGATTATTTTCAAATTCAAATGGAAAAAATAATTTAATATATCCACTATTTATAGAATATTCCTTTCATCCTAAATAATTGACCTATTTTTAAAAAATATCATAAAATAATTGTCACTTAGGTGATATGAATTATATATTCTAATTATACATCTAACTAATACTATAAACATATTTACTAACTCCGTATATTTTCTTTTGGTATACAACTAATTCAATATCTTTTATTTATATACTTTTTGTATAACATATTTGAGTTTAGGAGATAAATTTGTTAAACATGAAATAAAACAGAAGCTACGAGAGATAGTTTATGTATTCCATCCACCTTGAAACAAGAGAAACCTATACATCAACGTCAAATCAAACATTCATTTAATCTATGTGAAATAATCATAATTTATGTGAAATAATCAAATAGATATATTATTGTAGAACAAGAAGAAAAAAAAATTATTTAAATGGTCATTAAATGTTTAAAATATGTATTTTCTTTTGTTTTGTTTTTTTCTTGAAGGTGTAGTCAATGGATTGAGTTGAGAAGTTGATCATATGATGAAGACTCAGAATTTAATTTTTGTTGCTAATAAATTATCGGTTTAATTAATTCCAAAGTACCAAGATTTGTCCAAAGAAAAATAAAGCATAGATTTTTTTAATTAGCAAAAGCAGAAAAAAAATAATTAAGGATAGGTAAAATTAGGTACGCCCCTTAATGAAATAGAACATAATTGAGGTAGATGGGAAGGACCCAACGTTAAATATGGTCCATGTAAAATTAATAGTTGTCATTACTTATTTATTCATGAATCCATAAAAGAGTGCTCCTCCTGTTTGTTGGCATGATAAAGTGGATCCTAAGAAAAATTAACCACTTTCTAAAATCCTATATTGAGAAACTTTGCACAATGACATTAAACAACAATTACTCCCTAACGGTTATTTTTTAATTAGTATGTTTGGTTTGACAAAGTCATCATTTATTCTCCTAACAATGGCCTTTGAAGAACAATCAAACTTTTGAAGCCAAAACTCATAGGATCATTTTGATTTTGAAGGGCCAAGGTTTGAATTTAAAACATTTAAATTTTCATAACCAACTTATGAGTAACATAGCTTAATGTCTACATGCTATAAGGTATTGATTTTGAAAAGCTAATGCAAGAACTTTGCAATATTTTAAATGTGGGTTTGGTCAAATCAAATATTTAAGTGTGGAAAATGAGTTTCTTTTCATGTTGTACATCACCACAAGAGAAGAACAACAAGAACTCATCAAAGAAGAACATCAAGAACAATCGTGACATTTGTTTTAAATCTGGTAATTTTTCTATCCTTTTCAATGTAAATCTTTCTCATTGTACCATTATTTTATTTTTTATTGTTTTATGTTTTCAGATGTAAATCTTTCATGTTAATGTCTAGAGATCATTGTTGTTTTCCATGTAATGTCAGCATATTTAGAATAGGTTTCATCAACTTTGTTAGTCTTAATTATGAAAGCCACAAGAATGCTCAAGTTGAAGTCAAGTGCTTCACTTTTTTAATATATGTATTTTTTTCTCAATTTATTAATGAAATGTTTAAAATACAATGAAAACTTTGACCATTGTGCCACCAAGTGCACATTCATCTTTCAGCATCATGTACTAAATAGATTGTTGTTTGTTCGCTTGTCCTAATGGTCTCCACTTAATATAAGCATGTGTAAACATATATGCAAGTTTGGCTGTTTGTTATTTCTAAACTACTGTTGAGGGATGTACTTTGAATTGCATTTCTTAACAAGAGCAATGCATGTTTTTGTACATGGAGTTAAAGACATTTTCCCTTTTTTTTTTTTTTCGTGCAGTGGTCTCATGACTCTGTTTTATCTCTACAAACTAGCAACTGGTGGCAATCATATACCTGCTAAGGCTGACTGATGATTATACATATATGTTGGGTGACCTGCATGACTTAGATGATTGGGATATATATCATTGTACTTAGTGATTTCAGAGTATGTAACATATAGTTGTTGTCCTTGTTGTATGTAGGAGAATTGGGCATTCCTGCATTATTCTTGTTGTTTCCTATTTTTCTTAATGAAGCATTGGGGTCATCCTAAATGCAAAACACACAATGGTTTGTTACATGAATTACAAATTCGATGAAAATTCCAAACACAATGCATTATGATTTATTTCTTGAATATTTTGAGGACTAAACTATAACAAAAGCCAAATTTAAAGACACATTCAAGTACTCAATTTTTTATTCAAAATATGTTAAAGAATCATAAGTGGTATTTAGGCTAAAAACTATGTTATTTTATTAATTTTTTCTATAAAATGACGATGTATCCGAATTTAGTTGTAAATGTTGATAAAATATTTATGCAAAAAAAAATATATATAATAACAAATTTATTTATAAAAATATAAGAATCTGAAAAAATAATGAAAATAAATAAAATAAACGACTTCAACATAATTTTGTCTAAATTTATAGTAATAATTTTTTTTTTGTTCACTATTTATTTGAAGATTGTCAAAAATAAAAGTTACATTATTTATTATTTTATTTTGAATGCAATAAAACATTACAAATACCCTAAAAAATATTATAAATAGTTTTTTTCGACAGGATAAAAACTTTTATAAATATAAATACCATTTAACGTTATTTTGTTCGACAAATACCCCGACTTTTAACCTTATAAATAGATTCGAGCAGTACCAATTAAACATATCCTTTCGTGAGTTTCAAGTTTGTAGTTACTTTGGGACAGAGATGGAAGAAACAAAATTACATGCACTGTTGTATAACCTTTGGGATTTTTACTAATCACATATGCAAGGCTAGGAGGATCGATGAGGTGTTGGATAAATTGGTGTTGAACTTGATGTGGTTTTGTATAATACTTTGATTGACAAACTTAATAAAGTTGGGAGGGTAGAAGATGGTTAGTATGCTGGCAGAGATGAAAACAGAGAAGTAAAATAGGCCAAACAGTGTTTTATATATAAGTCAATGTTATATATATATATATATATATATATATATATATATATATATATATATATATATATATATATATATATATATATATAT
>JBBPBR010000008.1:57065708-57076476 GCA_037974775.1 Cicer pinnatifidum
AATAGTTTTTTTTTTTATCTATTTTTTTATGGGATAACATCCATTCTTTTGAACCATTTTCTACTTGGAGTAATAAAATTATCACTCTTTATAGTCTTTTAATTTTATGAATGAATAGGGTTTTATTTACTTACTCTTGTATTCATATTATTTTAACTCATATAAAGGAAAGGGTTTTTTTCTTGCTTACATTGGTGAACTACATACATTAAGTCAAATAAAAAATGTTTGTAGTGTTTAACTATTTAATTGATTCAATTTTGATCTTGTATATTTTGTTAACTAATTGGTTGTGATTTAAATTTTCTAAGAGATGAGATTTACTTTTAATATGCATCTTATCGTATCTTATCGTAATTTTTTATTTTGAGTATCTACTATTATTATTATTATTATTATTATTTAATATTGTTCTATATACATACTATTTATCTCTGTTCTATATATATACTATTTATATTAGTTTAATTTTATACATAATTATTACTTATTTAGGAAGAACTATAAGAAGACTACGGGACCCTCTCAAGTTCACTTCAAGAGAATGATTGAGTTTGGTGAGGGTGAGGCTATTCTGATGAAGTTGTCGTTGCATTGTTCTTGTTGGACCTTCTAGCAAGGGAATGCATTAGAAATAAGAATATAATTGCTTCAAAAGGGAATGCATTGCTTCAAATACAATCTTGCAGGTGTTTCCAAATATAAATGCAAACAAGACAAGATGTGAGGTGACGAAAATAAGAATATAATTGCTTCAAATACAGTCTTGCAGGTGTTTCCTTCCAAATATAAATGCAACTAAGACAAATGTGAGCTGACGAAAATAAGAATATAATTGCTTCAAATACAGTCTTGCTGTTTCCAAATATAAATGCAACCAAGACAAGCGGTGAGCTGACGAAAATAAGAATATAATTGCTTCAAATACAGTCTTGCAGGTGTTTCCAAATATAAATGCAAGACAAGCTGTGAGCTGACGAAGAGAAGAAATTTTCCAATATCAAGAGCTTGAGCATTCGATGAAGTTTGTTCACAGCCGTTTTGGTGTCTAATGTGAAAGCAAGTGCTCTCTTGTTCTCGATATTGGCTGAACAAATTCTCGATATTAGATTCAGAAAGTTCCAGCATCAGTGGCTGAACAAATTCTCGATATTAGATTCAGAAAGTTCCAGCATCAGTGGTTGAACAAAGTTCTAGATATTAGCTTCAGAAAGTTCAGCATCAGTGGTTGAACAAAGTTCTAGATATTAGCTTCAGAAAGTTCCAGCATCAGTGGTTGAACAAAGTTCTAGATATTACCTTCAGAAAGTTCCAGCATTGAACAAAGTTCTAGATATTACCTTCAGAAAGTTCCAGCATTGAACAAAGTTCTCGATATTACCTTCAGAAAGTTTCAGTATCAGAAATATCATCACGTCTCATTGTGTTATTGATCACAAAATTATGTATATAAAAACTTTTATCAACCAAACAAACTGGAATAACAAAAACAATATAACTTTAAAAGTTTTAGATATAAATTTAAAAGATCAGATTTAAAAGTCAGTCACCATCTTACACTTTTATAGTGTAAATTAAGACTGGGGCGACAATTACTATCCTCATTTCAAACTATATGGTGATGAAAATAATAATCTAAACACATAACAATAACATGAATTAATGCAAATAGCAGTAACAAATATAAAAATATTCATTGTAATACAGAATTGACGATAAACATCTTTATTTTTTATTTGTTTAATGGGAGAAAGGTAAATCTATCATAGACATAAAAGTTAAACGAAAAACGGTGAGAACAAACATTCAAAGTATGAAAGTCGGTCAGAAGAAACATTCAAAGTACGAAACCTAGACAAAAAAAAAAAATTCAAAACACTAACCTTGACACAGATCTTGCGGTCACTTTGAGGGCGCTTAAATTTCTTGACGCGCTTCTTGATGATTTTCTTTGTAAGCAAAGGAACTGCCATGGTTACTCTCTACTGCTCTCAGAATCGGAATTAGGGTTTTCTATCTAGCTATCCATCTTTATATATTATACAGTTTTTGGGTTTGGGTTTTTTTTGGTACAAGATGGGTTTGGGTTTTAACGGAAGTGGGCTACACCTCCCCCCACTAACCGAAGGAAATGACATAATACTCTTGTATAAATATTAAAAGCTATAAATTTTCCTTATTCCACCATTTGAGTTTTTTAGAATTTTTTTTAAGTTTTTCGATGCACAAGTTATACTCTGAAATACATGAAAAAGATTTTTCGGTACAGAAGACCATTTCTAAAAATCTTATTTGAAGTTTTCTGGAATTACCGGAAAACTTATCTCAACTTTTTCTAGAACATATACATTATCGAAAAACTTTATCGCACAAGTTATTTCTAATTTTATTTTTTGTATTATTTTTGAATTTTTATTATATTATTATTTATTTAATTCATTTTAGGCTTAATTGCAGTTTAGCCCCTTTATTATTATCAATTCACGAAAATTGTCTTCCTATTTTAAAAGTCGACATTTTTGTCTCTCTCTATTTTTTGTACTAAAACAAACGAAATTGATATTATTTTTGAATGATGTGACATGCAATTCTATGATATACAACCATCTAGATGCATTAATTATTTATATGTCATTAATTAAATTGAAAATATGAAAAAAATCGGAAGTTAAAAGTTAAGTTTTTACTGTATTTTATTCTAATTTTATGGTGTTAATCATTTTATATTATCGTATCATATGTTAAGTTATTTAAAATATTTCACGTCATCATTTTTTAGTTAAAAAAAATTAATATACAATGATATTTTCATCTTGGTGCTGATATTTATTTGAAAAAAATATGGTATCCTTGTAGTAATTTTGTTTTGTCTTCATAAGCTCTATATTGTTCACTAAGAAATTAGTACCTTCATGGGTTATATGAGTTATCGTAGTCACCCTGTTCTCACTTTGCTCTTTCCTTTTAATGTTGAACTTTTTACTCGCATTTGAATTTCCAACAATATACGAATTTAGGACAAGGAACTACAACAAAGTATAAGAATAAACAAATTCTTTAATAATATCCACAATTAGTTTCAGTTAACTATTAATCCATGTTAAAAACAATAAACTATTTGTATGTGAAGCAGTCTTATTTTTATCCTCAGTCCTCACATAAAAATGCAATTATATTTATCTCTGTTAATTGTTGTTATATGGACTGGTAACAGTTTAAAAATGACAAAGTTAAAGTAAGTTTTGGTTGTAAGTAATAACTTGTGCACTCTTTTGCAGGCAGTGACAAATTTACTAAACAATGAAAGCATATCAGATATGGACCGACTATGTTTAGTTGTGCTATATGTTTTGCGATATGAGAAGGATAGACCTGTTCAATTAATGCAGCTTTTCAATAAACTGGCTTCCAGATCTGCCAAATACAAACCAAAGGTAAACTAATTTAAACTGTTGTCTTTTTAAATATATATATTTGTATGCATGATTGTCTCCTAACAGAAGTTATCTAGTTTTTATACCTTACATATATGATAGTGGTGGTGAAACTATTTTGGGTTGTGGTGTCTTGTCATATATTTGGCTTTATTCTAAAATGGAAATCTAGGTTCAATGAGATTGATTAACTTAAGAACAACATTTAGATTGAGGATTTTGCTGCTTTTGATATATATGGCTACATGAGAAAGTTTCTGGAATTGATATCTTCACTGTGACACAACAACTTGTCCAATTTCTCTTGAAACAGGCAGGGGTTGACAAGAGAACTAGTGATACTGTAATTACAATGACAAGAAAAAGATATGGTTGAGACCAAAACAAATTTCACCTTTCTCATGCAATATTTAAGAATTTTTGGATCTTATCTTCATCCAAGTTAATGAAGATAATGGGATGATGATAATGGTAGTGATCGAGTAGTATTTGTTTTTATTTTGCTAATTTGGTTGTATCATGTATTTGATTATACTTAATTTTTTTTTAATCATGCTTTAATTAATACTTAGTTATGATTTACGACATGATATAAATCTTGTTTAGAAGTATCACAAATACTTGGACCATTCTTTAATTAATATTTAGTTTTGATTTGTTAACATAATATAAAATTTGTTTGAAGAGTATTGCAATAGTATTTCAATTAAAGACTAATATTAAATATTTAAAAAATATATTTATAATAATGTTTTTATATATTTTTAGTTGTAATTTTCATATAAATAAAAAATCAGAAAAATTAATTTACAGTGGAAATTTTAGAAATTATTCTGAGGATTTTTCGTTTAATTTTGATGCGAAATTACCTGCTGATTGTTATGCGAAACAATTTGTAAGAATATCTGTATGAAACTTCGTAAGAAAATGTCTTAAGTTTATTCAACGATTGTTGCGGAATTTATTTACTTTTCATGCGGATAAATCCGCAAGTAGTTTACATGGGATTCAGAAATCCTCAGGTAATAAGTATCCATGAAGGTTTTACGTGGTAGGTCCGCCAGTAAATCCGCAGGAAACATGTGTTTTTGTGGATTTTTAGCTTAAATATGCAAGAGATTCCGCAGGTAAAAAGCTGATTTCTAGTACTAAGCTCATATCTAGTACTGTGATACATATTTATTATTGAATTTGAAGTGCCATGTATTTCAAATCACTTTCAGTTTATGTTGACTAATATTAATGAATTTCATGATTTAATCACTTGTCTTTTAATTACTTCCATACTTGTTCTTTTATTGAATATATAGTTACTAAAACAATGTATATGTAAAATATTGCTATACAAAAATTCTTCAGCTAAAACAACGTGCATAATTTGTCGCTCAAAATTTACACTTCAGTTGGAAAGGCTATATTTTATACTTCAATTAGAATTTGTGTCACTTCTATGCTTGGAAATAGTTTATAGATAGTTTAAACAATTATTATATACTTTAAAAATTAAAGCGAATACACTACCACACACACCAACATAAATCAACTATCCAAACATCAAGTTTATGTATCTATTTTTTTCATTGTACATGATTTAATTTGATTCGTTGAACTTGATTCATTTTTCTCACTTATACTAAAAACGTTTTTAGTTTATTCATTCTTTCTAAACTTTTTTGCCACACGCATTTAATCATTTTTGCACTCAGATTATATATTCAAATTGGATAAGGTTCTTAAAATATTCCAATACCCACTGATGCACGCTCGAAATGGAACTTTCTGAAGCTAATATCGAGAAGCTCCCTCTTCCATCTCTTCGAAACGCAGAGGATTGCGAAAAGAGTCTTGACAGGAAGTTTGGCCCATATCTCATAGGCGCATTCCCTTGGTAGAAGGTCGAACAAGAACAATGCGATATCAGCGACATCATCACTAGCATCAGTAGCAACATCGAGAGCAAAGGATTGAAGCGGATTTTCATTTGGTTCTTCCATCAGAATAAAAGAAGCGTTCTTGAGATAGTTCGGTTCTTGAGATAGTTGAATTTTAAGAAGAAATGAAAAAATTTAAACAATGTCGCTTTGAAAAACACTTTGCAGAAATGTAATTAGTTTCCTTCTCCCTCTGTGATGTTTACTTGCATACCACTCTACTTACTCTACTTACTCAATCTTCCATGTTTATAAACAGAAATATTCTTTAATCTTTATTTAGTTTTGTGCGTAATAAAGAGACCCACTGATTGATGCACACTCGAAATGGAACTTTCTGAAGCTAATATCGAGAAACTCCCTCTTCCATCACTTCGAAACGCAGAGGATTGCGAAAAGAGTCTTGACAGGAAGTTTGACCCATATCTCAAAGGCGCATTCCCTTGGTAGAAGGTTGAACAAGAACAATGCGACATCAGCGACAACTTCATCATCACTAGCATCAGTAGCAACATCGAGAGCAAAGGATTTATCACAGGCAGACATGTTCCCTTCATGACCAATGTAAGAGTTGTATTCTCTTGCTGTTTCTCCATCTTTGGCTCCCTATTTATGGTGCTTTTATTTTCTTGTTGTGTTATCCAAAAGTCATTTTTATGTTATTTTGAACATTCTAGTAATTAATTAAATATATTTCAAATGCCATGTTGGAGGAATATTTCAGAAGTAATAATCCGTGTTTTTTGTTAAACAAATTTATAAGTGAGGTTGTCAAAATGTTAATTTTAGCCTCAATTGTTAAAGTCTTTAGAATCAATCTATTTAATGTTGATACTTATTTTATATTGTCCATTTTTTTTCTAAATAAAATTGTATAAAAACTTGCGACATCGTGAATTTTAAATCAAAATAAATGTTTTTATTAGGAATTTGTACCTGGTAACATGGATCTATCATAATTCATACATAGGCAGCAACGTAGTACTATATGCTTAGATATATTAATTAATTAATATGAATGATATATAATCACGATTTAAATATTCAGAAAAGTAGAAATTGCATCAACCTCTCTATCCTTGAAAAACTGCAATTCATGGAGTGCAAATTTTCTTGTGTCTTCCACTTCTTTATTATCATCTTTGAATCCCCTTTGTAACATTCCTTGAATCATCCCAACATAAAACCCATAATTCCTCAATCTCTCAATTTCCTCTTCACTTCCCCCTCCCAATACACCTCCACATACAGCTCCACACGCGTGCAACTCACCTTCGTATTTCTCCACCACGCGCCTAATTTCTTCCACGTGGCACTTCTCATCACCGTCTGATCCACTACCCATTGTTTTCCTATACTGCGCATCTATCACCCCTCCTGAACCCACAGCCCGCGAGATCTCAACCATCACGCGCAAGATCCGCTCCGAATTTTCTCCACCGTTGGATCTCGCTAACAATTCAAAACCAAATGGAACGATACCATCCCCGGTAAGAAGCTCAACATTAGGCCCGTAAGCATGAGTGATCATGGGCTTGGGCCTCGGCCTGTCTGAAAGTTGAAGATGCTCGTGAGTATAGGTAGCTGCTTCCATTAGCAGCAAGGCTGACGCGGCGGATATGGCTTGGTTGCGTTCACCGCCGACAAGCTCGCATGCGGCGAGGCATAAAGCCGGCACGGTGGTTTTCGGGGCATTGAAAACGAGATGATGCATGGGCTCAAAAACCACTAGAGGTTCTTTGATGGTAATTGATTGTTTGAGATGGGCTTCAATGTCGGCCTGCAACGAAGCCCAATAAGGATGTGTGTGATGAGTTTGAGTCATACTCATTCTTACGGTCGTGGGCTTCAGGGGTAAGTGGGAACGGTATTGGTTTGATTTTGATATGCATGAAAAATGAACGGTGGATTTGACATTGGCGAGTTGGGAAGTTTTAATAACCATTGGATGGATAAAAGTTGAGGTGAAGCTTAAGGAAGAGAAAGAAGGGAGAAGAATGAAAAAAGCTTTATGCTGAAGAATGAAATAAAACTTGTCACAAAAAGTGGTGCTATATATTGATGGATCCTTAAATTCTAATTTGTATAGTTCGTTTGTCGCATGATGTTGATATTCAACTAATGGAAATCTGGCTGCTTTGCTTGGTCAAATTATCAATGCCGTTTAGTTAGACAAGAAACACTTGTAGGCAAAAATATACTATTTCTTTTTTATAAAAAAAGAATGAATTGTAGATGTGTGAGAATGAGAAAAATAATTCCACCATATTTAGTGGTGAAAATAAATAACGAGTTTTGATAAGGATTTATTGATTTTAAATTAAATAATTATTTATCAAAATTGTCAAATATTTCAATTCTAATGCTTTGAATATACACAATGTTCAATAAAAAATTGCTATTTTAAACAATGTATTTAATTTAAGACATTCATTAATATTTTACATAAATAATCGATAGTTTGAAAAGGTGTATTTCTTTGACTAAGATTATTAGTATGCATGTGACTAAAAGTAAGGATTAGTCTCCATAACTAAATTATTTAGTGAGTTGGTTAGGAACATCAAAATAGTTATATACAAGATGTTTAAAGTTCAATCTAAAATATAGATTTAGTATTAAAAATATAGGTTTAGTATTAAAAATGGTAGAGACCATGTGAATCGGTTTATAAACAGTTTATTATAGACTATTACTTAAAAGTTACTTGAAATTATAATAAATATTTATATTAGTCTTCAACGATGACTCAATCAAAGATAATTCGATAAAAATAAAATAAATATGTGTATCTTAAAACTCAACTTGTCGAACCAACACCAATTAAATTATCATTTTATATTTAAGGATACGAATAACTAAACTTATATTTCAAAGGCTTAATTGCACTTTTGGTCCCCCTATTATAGGTGAAAATTGAAAGTAGTCCCTTTATTTTGTTTGTCCCCAGTTTTAATCCTCCAAACTGAATTTGAGGCCAAATCAGCATGATGTGTCATTTTTTTAATGACGTGTCAAGAAATAGCTGACGTGGAATAAATTTATTATTATATTATTTTTGATTAAAAAATATAATTTTTATTTTTAAAAATCATTTTAATAATTGTTAAATATTTTAAAAAATCTAATTAAAATTATTAAAATAAAATTAAAAGAAAAACATCTTAACACCTAAAATCATTGTCTTCGTGAAATCAAAGCCTTCTCTATGCCCTCTCTCTTTCCTTTTCTCTCTTCTCCCTTTTCAACCTTTCTTCCCTCAACTCTTCCAACGTCTTCTTCCTTTTCTCACCCTTCCTATCACTATTTTCACCATTAGCATCATCACCAACAGCATCATCATCATTCAATTTCTACTTTTGAAGATACCAAGGCAACTTAACCCCTTTCCCTGCAACACCATAACCTAACCTATATTTCTCATCTTCAGGACCCACAGCACGAACGGAATCTCCATGCTCTTTCTTCAGAATGTTGTATTCAACGGAGATTTCTTCAATTTCTTATTCTTCTTCGAAGACAATGACTTTAGGTGTTAAGGTGTTTTTCTTTTAATTTTATTTTAATAATTTTAATTAGATTTTTTAAAATATTTAACAATTATTAAAATGATTTTTAAAAATAAAAATTATATTTTTTAATCAAAAATAATATAATAATAAATTTATTCCACGTCAGCGTCTGCCACGTTAGCTATTTCTTGACACGTCATTAAAAAATGACACCTCACGCTGATTTGGCCTCAAATTCAGTTTAGGGGACTAAAACTGGGGACAAACAAAATGGAGGGACTACTTTCAATTTTCACCTATAATAGGGAGACCAAAAGTGCAATTAAGCCTATTTCAAATAAGCGTTATCAATTATCGTTAAAATTTCAAATAATTTTTAAATATAAGTCCATAATCACACCTATCAAAATATTTCATTTTATATTTTGCCAAATGTAATAATTACTATGCATGAGAGTTTTTGCAAAATGCACTTCTATTGTTATTTCCGATCCCAAAAAATTATTTAATATTAGTATTATATAAAAAAGAAAAAATTATTTTTAATATTAAAAATTTAGGATGGAACAAGCGTGTCACTCTAAAATAGAAAAAAAAATTATGCTTTCTAAAACACTTATAAAAAAGAAATTTATATTTATTAACATCCAATAACTCAAGATTCTATGCCACAAAATTAAAATACAAAATATTTTATTGCACAATAAAACTATGTACATATTTAGATATTGATTAATTTCCTATTTTATATAAATTTTTTGAAACAATATAAGCTGATAAAAAAGTTAGTATTGGGTGCAAATTAAATATATAATTAAAATTAAGGTGAGTGAATCAATAAACTAACACAACATATATGATCTCATGAATACTATTTAAAAATCACTTAAAGTTCAAATCTCAAACGATGATCGACACCATTTAAAAATACAAATTTATGATATTTCTCGTATTTATAATTCAAAGATTAACGTAATAGATGTTGGTTCAACGAATTTAATTTTAAGTTTTTATTAAACGTGTATCAATAAAATAATTTGTTTAATCATATAAAAAAAAAATAATAAATCTACAAACTTTTACTTTCACCAGACAATGTTTGCATTATTGGAGTTTTAAGTAATTTTCAAATAATAATTCTTCAAAGTGATCCACGTTAGAATTTGGAATTTCCTACCAAAACTGGCCTATGAATTTGTAAATTGCTTTTCTCAATTTGGTCCCTCAAAATATGAATAATTCAATTTGACCCTTAATTTTGTAAAACTTTTCTCACGGTTGTCCTTCTGTCATGGACCATTATTAAAAGAAGTTGACATTGACAACATATTTTTTTTAACAACCAAATAGTTTCTAACTTTGTTGGATGCTTTCAAATTGGTACTTAATAATATCAATATTTTGATTTAACCTCAACTTTAAGATCGTTTCTCAAATATATCGTTCAAAGAATGTTTGTTACTAAATCACGTAGATGGTGACGAATGAACACATTAAGTGTATTGTTAGACAATTTTAATCATAAAGAAAAAAATTAAAATTAATATAAGATAAATATTTGTGATTAATATATATATATATATAAATAAACTACAAATATTTATAGCCAATGGTACTGACATTATTCCATTCAAAATTAAGTTTTACATGCTGCTACATGCTCCCATTTTTCTTTTCTTTTTTTCGAAAAAGACATTCGCTTACTATATACCTAAAATTTCCCTTTCATTAATCCCTATCGGAAATAGAACTAGAACATAAATAATAAAAATAACAGTATTCCATTAATTTTTTTAGAGGCTATAGTAGTCCATATCAATAGTTGTACTAATAATAAAAATAACAGCTAACAACTTATATATAATTTATTATATATCGTGGTCCTTTAACT
>JBBPBR010000008.1:57085914-57108220 GCA_037974775.1 Cicer pinnatifidum
TTTAAGGAGCTACTAGGTGTGTGTTGGTTGTGAGGGGCTTATCTGAGTTCATTGGTTATGGCATTAACTAATTTTTTGTGCAGGATTACTATTTAAGAAGAAAAAACCTGCAAGTTTAGTCAACCTCTGCATTGGAGTTATCGGAAGACATTTGGAGGACATTATTGAAGATTTGGATGAGATTGCTATCTGTTTGCCGGGTGATATAAAGGTAGCTTGGTAGAGAATGAATTTATTTATTTTCAAATATTTTAATAGCTCATTTATCCTTAATGGTGTGCATGACGGTTGAAGAAGTAATCGTGCTTTAATGACAGATTACGGTGGCAGCTATTGCTAGACGAAGAAAGTTGCTGAATGATGATGTCTTGATCGCATTAGCTGATGCTTCATGGGAAATCCTTGATGTCTCTGGCTCAGATGTTTCGGATTTTGGCTTGATAAAAGCAGCTCAAGTATGTAGATTCATTAAAGCTCTGGACATAAGGTATAGAATCATAACTTTCTTTTTTGTTTTAAAATAACAAAGAAAGGACTATGCCATCGTTTTAATATAAAAGAAAATTATGTTTGAGAATAATATATATTGACATTTCCCCCCTCATTATTTATAGTTTTTTTTATGTATATTCCAATTTTATAAACATTTCATACAATAGACTCTAGTTTTAGTCTTAAGCTTATGTGATGCTACAAGAACATGATATTTCCCATGCAATGGACCAGCAGCAAATATTTTTCTGTTTGAATTATATCCTGTGTATATCGAAAGTAGGTGATCAACATACATTTAGGTTTCTGCTAAGGTCTTCCATTACATTTCATAGTTTTGCTTATATCAGATGTGAGGATTATCAATGTTATTCACTTTGATTCTGGCCAGTAAACAACTTTCCATGGAGTTAGCATATTGTGATTCGTGTATAGCATTCTAGCAAAACTATTTATAGTTTCTAGTGTGTTTTTTATATTATATTTCTTTCTTTCAGAATCACTTGATATATTGAGACTATTTGCAGCCGGTGCACCAAAATTACTGCCACTGGTATATCTGAACTTGTGAAGCACTGCCATTCATTGGAGACATTGAGATGTGGGTATGTACATGTCAATTATCCATTTTTAAGTTATAATTGTTTCTATGTTAATACATTGTATCCATTGTGTCTTTTTTGAAGTGTATTTCGTTTAATACATAATTAGGAAAATGGTTTTTTTCTTCAATGGACCATTTATATTTTTAGTACCATGTTCACATTAGAATTGCATCTGTCATTACAGTAAGCTTTAGCTATACACACAGGTATTGAACCATAACTAATATTGCAGAGGGTGTCCAAGGAGTGACAACACTGCTCGGAGATGCTTGAGTATATTTAAACCAAGGCTAGAGTATGTGGAAGAGGATTCCTGGGAGGAGCTTGATACTAAAGAAATTGCTAGCGGTGCACAATCACTCAGGTGGTTAGTATGGGTATGAAGCTAAAATCTCTCTGTCTGGATTATGGTAGCTTGTAAATTTGTAATTGAATGCAAATATTTGTCCTTTAGAAAGTGGTTGGTTACACTAAGTTTAGGTAGTGACTCATTAGAGTGAATCACAATTCTTCATAGTGAATATGGATTCATCATAATGAATCAGGATTCAAGATGCGATTCATGTCAAAATAGTTACACACTCGAGATTCGCATCGACCAAGTTCAGTTTAGAATCAAATTGAGATATAAAAACAATTGTTGTATCGTAAGATTCTGTTAACCATGCTCTTGTGGCATACAAAGTAGGAGTTTCTAATATCTTTTCTCAAGTCACCTATATGTTGAAGAAATGATTTCTTTTAATTTGATCTTAAAATATTTTGTTTTTTTGCAGCCGAAAATTGATAATAATTCTCTAGAGGACTTTTCCGCCGAGTGCCCGCGTATCGTAGTAAATCCTAAACCATCTCCCTTTGGGATTATGGGAACTCAGGTTCCTTTTGAAGCATTTCAAAATATCATATTAGATGATGTAGTTGTCAAAGATATTGATCCCAAGACATGGACAATGCATGGGATTGTTGCTAAGAAGCCCATTTCTCCACCTTCTTCAAGCTCCGCTGAATTATCAGTAGCTGAAAAATTCAGACTTGCCTTTGAGGAAAGGGACAATCGGTTAGCTCCAAAGCGAGCTAAAAACGCTCGGCAACATCAGCGTCGGGCTGCACGGGACTTCTTGTTGATGAGCACAAGAGCCAAGGCCATGGTATTAGCATCGCAAGTAAGCAAGTCTCTTCATAGTTGAAACTAGTCGTCACAGAATTATGAAATGATGAGTTTTTTTCGGTCACCATAAAATATTAAAATGTACTATAAACTTCTGTATATATGTAAGAAGTTGTTGGTTATTTATGTTCTATATCTTTCTAAAGATCTCGAGCTTAGAATTTTTGTATTGTTTGATGTTTTGACAAAATGAAAATTTATTGTCAATTGCAATGTTACGAAGAAGCATGATGGCTTGTTGCAAAATTTATTTTTCAAGTGTCCCGTAACGAAAATGCTGCTAAGAAGGACTGTGTAGTGGAATAGTTAGAAGAACCACGGCAATCCCTGTTAGAAGTGCTTATAATTGATTGGTATACTATGATATGAAGCATGAACAGTGACACAAACACCGACACCGGATACAGTACTTAACACGTTTTCGATCAGAAGTGTCCATGTTACAGTGTTGGTATATCAATGAGGTAGCTTTTATGGTGGTCAAATTAATTAATTTGTGTATGGTGGATAAATGATGATCCAACCGTTAATATATTCATTTACTATTCCACGACTTACATTTTTGTATTGTGTGCATCAACTAAAGTATATTTCTTGTCTGGAGTAGTTACAAAAAGTTCCAATTTAATTCTTATGTAGCTTTTTGTCCAAATTTTGTTCTTGTTTTTCTTTTTATTAACTACCATAATCATTTACCATAGCAACGTGTTCTTGTGATTAAGCGCTGTTACCATAGTAATGTCCAGGTTCTCCCCGAGTTCTTTGTCCTGTGCGTATTCGGGCTTTTAGAACTCTTGTTTGGATTTGGGCTAAGAAGCCCAACAGGAGGCCCGGTTCACAATGACATATCAATCATTTTTAATTTTTTCGTTAACCATAGTCATTTTTAAACTATGATTTGTTTTTCGTAGAAAAATATTGAAAGTTGTAAGAAAAACAATATGAAATCTTAATCATACATATGGTATCATTTGCGCGCATTAAATCAAAGATTACTGTTTATATAAAATAATTAATCTTTAACTTAGGAATATTAGAGACCCACTATCCTACCATAATATGCTAAAGAACTCAAAAATTAATATAAATGTGGTTAATTTCTAATGCAAATGATTTTTTGAAGAATGTTTATTATAATGAATAGATTTTGAATGTTTTTGCAAAAAATAAAAAAATATAATTATCACAGTTTTATTTTTAAAATTCACCCATGCACCAAATATTCACAATGTTAGTTATTAATGAAAAAGGCCTTATTTTTATTTTTTTGTTACAAAATTAAGAATTCAATTTAAATTTGGCTTCCTTTAAAGACATATAAGTTAGTTCCATAATAAGAAAAGACATAATGCAGTAATTAATTACGATTTTTTTTTTCAATTAGATTCTTAAAAATACTAGTATTTCATATAATTTGCTTTATGAGATTGTTATTTATAGCAGAGTATTTCAATTAGATGCATAATTAGATTTTAACACAAATTGTGGCGCAAAGTAAAATATTAACTATAAAGAAATTGGGGTTAAAATAATAGAGGGTTGTGGAGACCAAACGTTGGTTCCCACCACTCTTTGGAGGAGTAACATGAGCACCAACTTCTTCTGTGTTGGCATGGAAGAGAACAATACACATGAATAAGGATGTTGTTGTTGCTCTATTTCTAATATGATTTATGTGGTATGTTTTCTGTTTTTGCCGTGTTTATATAGGATTATAAGAGTTGATTGTGTTAATTGTAAATATCCCTAGTTAAAATGAATGTTGACATGGATGAAACAATACACACATGAAAATGATATTCACATTTTACACTATCAAGTATAGATTATAAATATTGAGTAGTGAACTGTTTTATATTTTAATTTAACAATAATTTAATTTAATTTACTGCAAAAATGTGTTTTTAAATGCTGATAATTGCCTTATTTTGTGTTAATGGAGGCACTGGTAGTCCTAAGAACGATCAGAAAGGCGATTACACATGACATAAAATTTAAAGGGCGCTAATTTTTTAATTTTTATAATATATATAAATAAATATTACGAGTGATATCAATTTTTTTATAATAATATCCATAAATATTTAATAAATATCTATTTTTGTTTCAATTCTACAAAAGAGGGTTTTTTATTTGAGTGTCTTGTTTTTTTAAAAATAATATGTAACTACCCCTTTTGAAACAAATCTACTAAAATATCCCTTTTTTTTATTTAAATTTTTTCACTCTTACAAGTCGCCATTTGAAATGGCGACTTCTTTAAGGAATGCCAACTCCCAACTGGCGACTTCCAACTTGTTTTTTTTTTAAAAAAAAAAGTATTTAACAATATTTGATGATTAATTAAATGTAATAGAGTTTTCTTTGTAAAACAAAAAAAACATAAAATAAAATCTTAACCATTTTAATAAAAGATAGCCAAAATTTTAACTCTACCTAATAGTGATTTTTAAATAAGAGTAAAAATAGAATTAAATGTCCGTATTTCAAACAATAAAATTAAAATTCTATTTTATTTTATTATATTATGTTCCATTTCGTTTTATTTTATTGCATGACGTTATTTTTATTTTTTTTTACTTAATATGAAGAGAGAATCCTAGAGAATGAGTAAGAAAGAAGTTCAAAATTGAATATTTAAAAAAGTAAAAATGAGAAAGACCAAACTTCTTTTGCGGTGATATGATATTTTTGTGTTTCTCATTGTACAAGTTCAATTTCAAAAGTATATATTATGGTAAGTGAATAATGTTTGAAGAAGGTTATTTTAGTAATTGAATATATATTTTTTGAACTTATATACATAGTTGATTTCTCGAAAATATTAAGATAAACAACAAATAAAGTAATATAAATCTTTTTTTAAAATTATAATATTTATTATTGTCATGAGTGTATCACAGAGTACTCATACTCCATTTATATTATTATTTTTTATTTTATAATACTGATAATATTAATTTGGGATTAAAATTAAATTGTTGAATTAATTGTATGTGAAAAACACAAAATGATAATTCATTTGGTTTTTGTCTTTCTAAAACAACAATATTTATAAAATAAACGAGTATTACTCTCTGGATTTGTTAAGAGTAATGCTTAATATAACAATGTTAGAGATATTATTTTATTTTAACAACCAAATAAAAATACAAATACGCTTATTTAGAATGATTGCTTGATTAAAACATCTATTTATTTTTGTTTTTTAAAGAGTATTCGTACATATTTGTCTCAAACAGAACTTGGTAATCTCATTTATAAAATATTAACCAATAAACAAACAGTATAAATTAGGCAATCATTCAATTAGTATTTTTAAATAAACTTGTTAAAAAAATTTAAATAAATTAATGACAAATTAAATTAAACCGTAAACTAATATCATTAAATGATCTCTTTACCTTTTGTTGAGGAAACCACACTAAACAAATTAACATAACAATTTATACGAAAATGTGGAAGAGAAGTTTCGTCGGCGCCATCGGCGCACTCCGCCACACAACGGCAGTTCGCGGTGCCGCCACCATTTCATCCGCCGTAGACTCTATGATTCTCCGTTCCCTGAAGGATCACTACATGGAAGTTGCCAAAATGAACATGCCTCCTGTACTTTCTTTTTCTCTCTGTGTGTTAGGGTTTAGGGTTTTACCTTTCTGTTTTATGCTGACGTCACATTTCTATGGCAGAAAGTGAGTCCTCCATCACCGTTTACAATCGTGAAGGGAGCATTGGATTCCGAAGGTCCAGTTTTGAAGCGAAACTACGGCGATGAAGAAGTTAGCATCTACGTCATGAGATTGTCCAATGTCGACGACGAACAAGACGGTGCTATTGATCAGCTTTTCATTCACGTTGATGTATCCAAACCTGAACAGAAGGAATCGTTGAATTTTCTATGTGGTCTTTATGAAGATGCTCTTGGAATTCACTCTGTTTCCATGAGACCTAAGCTTCAAAAATCTGATGGCTACATTCTTATTCCCACGCAATACACTGGTCCTGTTTTTGCGTATGTCTACTCAATCTCTTCTCTGCTATGAATTGTTCATATACTAGGGTTTTGCATTTTTGTTTTATGGTGAAATTTATGATCTGTTTTGTTTAAAGTTTAGGGTTTATGCCTGTGTAGTTTTAGGGTAATTGAAATAGCTGGAGTGTGTAGCAATGTAAGATGAAAAAATATAGATTAATGAAGAGAATCAGTTAGGAAGATGTATGCTATAAAGTAAAATATATACATTTTGTTCTTTATCTTCTATATGTAGAGAATGGTTTTGGATATGTTTGATGATTAGAGAAGAATTTTTGGATGTTAAGAAGAAGCTGACTTTTGGGATTTGGACAATGTAGTTGAAGTAGAATTTCCTTCCTATAAGCACTCTTCCTCTTTTGTAAGTAGAGATTGTTAGGCTTATGTTGATTGTAGGGAAAATGCACTCACCTCCTTTAATAACACCCCTCTGTTCTGCTAAAGACATTGGTCTCCCTTCAATTACACATGCCGCCCTTTGCAAGGGGTGGGCGTGCAATTTAAGCATTTTTCCCTTGATTTTAATAGTCTTCTGTTGTAACGACACATTGAAAGATCTACAAACGAAATTATAGTGCCTACAATAGATGGAATGTGAAGCCAATTCTTTCCTGATCCTATCATAGTGATAGTTTTACAGTATTTGATTGTCTTTTAACGGTATTAGTAGTAGAAAATTTAGTTAGAGTTTGTTAGTATATACTTAGTTTGTTAATCCTCCACATTCCCCAAGCTCTCTCTATATAAACATCTTCTACTCATTTTATACATTTTTTAATCAATTCAATATACTACCTTCTGAGTATGCTCCCTACCTATATCCTATGCATATGACCTTTACTCCTCACCCTTGGATTTCTCACATATAATCCCAAACTAACAATGGAAGCTGACAACTTTTATCAGAAAATATTGTGATTTGCGTTCTTTCATTATTTTTTTCACTGGAACTTAATATGAGTGCTTAATTACTGCCGACGTGAATGCTTCGTTATATGCTCTTTTGTAGCTGACATAAGATAGGAAGGGTTAACAAAGGTAAAACTGCTCAATCCTGTTTTGCATAAAAACAAGTAGTTCTTATGTTGTTGACTGTTGTAAACTATGAACATCCTTGCTGTTTCTGGATTATCTATTTTGTCTTAAACCATTTGCCATGTGATTTCTGTTCTTAATTCCAACTTTGTAAATGGGAAAGTAGGAAGTCTATGAGCACTTTTTGACTGACCTGTGTGTAAATTGACAGAGAACTAGATGAAACGATGAGAGATGCATTTCACAGTTACATAGAGGAGCGAGGTGTAAATGATAACCTCTTTAAATTTCTTCAAGCATGGTTATATGTAAAGGAACATCGAAATTTAATGCGTTGGTTCAAAACGATGGGCTTGTTCATTGACGGAAAGAGACCAGCTACAGGTGCTTAATTCTCTTGCAGAGGGCATATATTTTGCAATGAGATCCTACATTGGGCAAGTTATTATGTATTCAAAACTTGTTGAATTTTAATTATCTTCTTTATTTTAATATAATTTTTTTATAATACTTCCTACTATTATATTGTAATAGGAAATTAGTTTTTATTTTTCTCTCTATACTTTTATTTTTCGCACTTCTGCTTCCATTCTTTCTTTAAATCAAATCAAATACTAACAAAGGAACGCATATAGCTTTTTTTAATTCAAGGGGCGCAAGCAACAATTTTTTATATAAATTCAAAGTTTACATTCATATTTATGTATTCTAATGGTCAATAATAAGTTCTATTTAAAAGCCGTCTACGTTGTACCTGTACCAAATAGCCCGATTAGTTTATATTTTGGATAGCACAAAATAAATTATGGGAGCAAAAACAAGTTCATTAGTATTTCTTTGACTAAAAAAGTCGTATAGTGTATTAATTCAACGTATTTGTTCATTTGAAAGTCGGCAAAAATAAGCAAACATGAGATTAGATGAGCATCCACCTATTAAAATCACTCAAAGTCCCAAAAGTGTACCTCTTGACTTACATGAGCCACAAGTTACACATTCATGTCATTTTACATGATATAGTCGTTTTCTAATTCTTATGATGTTTCCATGATGTGTATTTTTTAAAAATAAAATTACAGATGATGTTTTTCTTATGTCATTTTTTGTTCTCAATTTTATAAGAATTCGAATAATACCTCAACTCATCATTTTAAGTTTAAAATTCTTCTAAACGAAAATAAATAAATTGTTGAGAAACTTTATTTATTTTTAGGTTTGTTTTTTACAATTTATTTAGTTAAATACTCAAGTCGGGGATATACATCATATATATTGTCTTGTACCTATTCTTAGTGTTGTGAATAATGTAAGCACAAATAAATATATTCTCAACAATCTTGTATAAGAAATCTCAAATGTGTGGGTATATATATATATAAATTAATATGAGTAAGAAAAAAAGGTATGTAAAGTAATATTAAATAATCACTTATGTTTTAAATTATATTGTATATGTTAAAATAAAGGGGTTCAATGAATTTTAACTTAGGTTTTGAATTATAATATATTTATATTTCATTAAAACTCTCCATTTGTAAAATTTATTTGTTATTGAATTTATAAAAAGAAATGAAAGAGAGTAAATATAATATAAGTACTGCCAAATACTTTAAAATCTATAGCTTATGCGAACCTTGCATTAGTAGCACTTTGAATTGTGAATAAAACATGCCAAATATAAGTAACAAATTAATCATCCCATTTTTAGCACTACAAATATCAATAATTGAATTCATTCAATTACTCTTCAAAACTTGCCAAATATAGAATCAAAAACAAAAATCTCTAAATCAATTAAGTTTTGAATAACAAAATAGAATAATAAGATCAAGCTATTGCCTTGTATCTATTGAAAAAACAAATTTTAATTGAGCCAATTAAAACTTTGACTAGGCCATTGAAACTCCATGTTGTTACTCTGAGGTGGCAAGAAGTTCAAGTTTGATTCAGCATCAATAGTTGACAAAATATTGAAATTTGATTGAACTTCAACTTGTGAATTTTTGTTCTTATGACAAGCAATTTGAGTTTGAATTTTGGCCAGCTCAACTTCTGTATCATGGATTTGTTGATACAATTTAGAGATAATTCCAACACATCCATAAACAGGATCTTGAATTCTACATTGTGCTTCTAAATACAATGTATTTGCAGCTTGTTCTCTTACATATTGAGGGAGTTGCTACAACATTAAAATTTCACAATAAGATTATGAATTTGTTTATTACAACTTATTTTAAAAAAATAGTAATCACTTGTTTTCATTTGTTTGTTACCGTTTATAAAAATAAAATAGAGCCTAAAATAATTTAAAAGTTATTTTAAATGAAAAATTGTTTTGAGTAGCTTCTTAAATAACATATTTTTTTATGATTGATTATTTAAAATATATTATTTTCATTACTATAGATAAATACAAAATGATTGTGATTTTTAAAAATCTCTAAATTATAAAAGGTCAAAATCATTTTTTCAATAATATATAACAAACTAGATTCTAAACATTACAATCATATATTATTTTTATAGTAACATATAATAACATTTTTATGTACATTAGTAAAAAAAAAAAATTAGATTACATTACATATTACTATATAGATACTAAATATCATTATTTATAAGTACCTGCAGCATTTTTCCAACATTGCTACCACCATAGATTCTGTGAACATATGCAAATCTTTGAGGATCATTGGCAGGAAAATAAGGAGAGAAAATGCAATCAGAAGGGCATCTTCTTCTTTGACTCTTGCAAGCTGCACACCTACCATAAATCATGATGTTACAAAATAAAATTCTTTCTATAAAGAATTAAAAAAATCCAAACACAAAATCTGACACCAATGAAAAAGATTTTATTCTTTTCTATAATTTTGCTCTTGTAAAGAAAAAGGAAATCTTGTATAAAATCTGAAGAATTATTTGCTAAGAGATAGTATATATATTTGTATTGTAGGAAATGTTAACGGCTACATTTTTAATATTGCAATGCCAAGAAGGAAAGTTTTTTTGCATTATGATTTTAAAATTTGTTGAAGGCCATGGATCAAATCAATAAGCAAAAAAAACTCTGTATTAGGAATTCGAAATAGAATGAAAAAGGCAAGTTAATAAATACTCACCTTGGCACCATATTTTTCTACACCTTCTTATTAACTTTTAATATTAATTGAACTGTTTACATATATAATATATAATCATTCAAAAAATGCAGTAAATTGAAAATTAAAAATATAGAATCCATTTAGAAGTTTTATAACTTTATGTATCCATCCACTCATTGTAATCTATTTGATTATTCTGATAAGTAAACCAATCTCAAAACAGAGTCCAATTTTTAGATGCATTTGGCCCAAAATAAATGCACATGCATGTGTAAAAAAAAGTATAAATTAATATGTAAATATATATGTATACAATTACAAAGAATAAAGTATTAATTGATAAAAAAAATGATGATATAATTACTTTTAAGAGTTCTTACTTGTAGATTTCTCCACCAAAAATAATTCTATTTTAGATAAAGTCGGATATAAAATTTAAATAATTCTTTTTAGTAGAAATTTAAATCTAGGTTTTATAGAAGTTTAATCCCTTCTCTTATATTCAACTTCAATAGTAAAATTTTTATTTTTTATTAATTTCCGAATTATTATATTGAACTTTGCATAAACAAATGAATAATAATATAAAGTGGGTAGGAAAGAACCTAGAATCTCTTAGCTCATTTTTTTCCCCCTATTTCCTTGTGTATTATTCAAATAAAAGTGCCCCTCTTGCACATTCTTTTTTGGTATCCGGTTTATGACTTTGTTTTGTTGAAGAAGTTTATGTCTAGTTTTAAAAAGTAAAATTCTAAAATATTTACTTTTTTAATTTATAAAGATTCTTCAAAATTTACTTCAGAGATACCAATATAGTATAGGAAAAGTTGGAAAAAAAACTTGAATTTGGTTCTTGGATTGTGTGAAAAAATTGAACATCTCAATATTAATTAGAGGAATTAATGTTTTAAAGATCTAAAATACCTAAATTGTAGAGATAACTTACACGCTTACTAGAAATAAAAAATTTATTTAAGAAATTTACTTGAATGATTTAAATATTTCTTTTTGTAACATCAGATTTGAATATCTTTTAACACTGATCTTTTAAAAATTTGATTAAAAATAATAGTTTTTTTGATATTATGTGACAACTAAATGATGCGAAATTTTTAATTAAAAAGTAGTTCTAGAAAGCAAAATGGAAAGATGTGAACACAAAGAAAAATGATCAGCCAAAATAAAATAGTCAAAACACGTTTATGTACTAATAAACCATTTGACTATCTACAAAAAGTAAACAATTGACTAGAATGAACCATCACGTGTCCCTGAATTGACAAACAAAGAAACCGATCAAATACGAACATTGTGTCACTATTGATGAAATATAAACAAAAGTTGAAAGTTAAAAAATTGATGGATTTAGTTTAGATAAATTAAACTTTTAACTATGATTTTTGCTTAAATTAAATTTTTAACTAAGATTTTTTGCTTACATTTCTTACTAGAGAAAGTATAATATTTTTTAATTAAAAAAAAGTAAATAAGTTAGATTTCATGAGCTAAAAGTTATAGTAGACATCAAAGACTAAAAAAACAAGACAACAATAAGAGTTCTTGAGGACGTGTAATTTAAGTTATGCTAATCACATTTACGAAAAATTTTAAATTTTTATTTGAAGTAATATTATTACATTAATCTAATTTAGATTTTTACGATACGATGAATTTGAATTTGAATTTCTATTATGAGATATATTCACATTTAATATATAACACAACTCAAATAGAATGACATTTAATAGAGATAACCTACAAAAAATAAAATAAAAATTAGAAAAATTAAATTAATTTAGTTAAATATATTTTTAGTTTATCTAAATATACTATTTTTTTTTTAGTCTTTTGTATAAATATTTTTTATTTTATTTTTAGCCGTCGATACCATTTTGTTTTTGGACTTTGATGTCTTGTTTTAATTTTCGAAAAATTTATTCGTATTAGGCAAAATATTAGATTTTAGTTCTCCATATAAAGATTATATTGAATATCACATGGACTTATTTCAAAATGAATAATTTTATAAAGATTAAAATTAAACATCAATGATAAAAAAATAAAATATTATATTTGCAATATTAAAAATTTAATAAAAAAATTACAAGAATTGAAAAGTAAAAATGATATATTTGCAATTACTTAATTAAACAATGATTATTTACTCAATCAAATTAACATATAGTTTTTGAGCCCCGCAGCCAACCAACATTGACCCTACAACACCCCTTTGCAACAACTATAATTATGCATATATAAATACACATATTGTGTTGAGAGTTGCATTGCATATATTGTATATATTTTATTTTCATTTAAATGGCTTTGTATTTGTCAAGCATCTTTTGGTGCTTCTCTGAGTCCTCACCACAATCTAAAAGATACATATGCAACGGTGATGTTTGTGTTCTCAGAAATCCAAAGCAAAACATTCACAAAAAAGCTTCTAAAACCAATAATAAGCAAAAGTAAAGTCTTCTAATTTCATTTTCCGTTTTTCTATCAAATGGTCTCCAAGGTATCAATCACACTTCTCAATAGTAAGCATCATAGTTCTTCTAAAATAGATTGATTATTTTTTTTTATAGACAAATGTTAGTTGTTACGATAAATAGAGTTTAAATCAGATATGATTCTCAAACTCTTTCTGATGTTTCAATTCAATAAATTAAAATTATAATTCTTTTTATTCCAATTGTATTTGTATTATTTGGAAAAAACAAACCTTAATGTTTTCTACCTTGTATTGTATTTGCTCCAAGAAAGAAAAATCAATATATATATATATATATATATATATATATATGGGAAGTAAATTGGAGTCAATTTTGATTCTTAAAATATTTTGTTATACTCTCTTTTGTCTATGAAATCATGTGCTACTATATTGATATTGGTCTTTAATATCATTAACGAAAACCCATTCACTCATAATCTTCAAATTTTGGCGAATACAACTAAGAAATGTAACATTACATATATACCTCTTTATATTTATTTATGAATAAAAAATGTTACAATCATATGAACAATACGAAAACGGAGATAAACATAAATGTACGATGATTAGGTGATGAATGAAACAACGACCAAACCATGTTAGAATATTGACATGACCTTGTCTCGGTTCGGACAAACAAGAGTCATCACTAAATATTTTGTTAAGCTGTGGGCCTAGTTTGTTACCTAAAAAGTAAAAACCTTCTCCTTCTTATCAAATACACATTCGCATTAACTAATTCAAACATCAATTTTAACAAACAAAAAAACACATCCAAATAACATTTTCCTATTTTTCTTTACATGTATTATTATTTCATGTTATGACGCTGTCAAATTTAGTTTCTATGCCTCCATTTTCACCTGTTTTTTTCCCCCTTTGTTTATTTTTCTTATCTTGGCATGATTGAGCCCATTTTTAATCTAGAATCATCATTTGAAATAGTGTTTTCTTCTCTTTTATTTAAATAAATAACTTTTATACATATTTAATTTTACTTTTGTATTATTATTATTTTTTTATTTTCGTCGTCTTAATACAACATAGTTTTGATTCGTCGTCTTGGTGGGACGCTGATTTAATTTTCTATTTTTGTTTGGTGTTTGTTTGGTTCAAATTGAGAATCAATTTTGATCGATTCGATACAAATTCAAGCAGTGATTTTGACGTCTTCAATAGTATTTCGAACACTTTAATTTTATTGTATA
This sequence comes from Cicer pinnatifidum, assembly GCA_037974775.1. Taxonomy (NCBI): domain Eukaryota; kingdom Viridiplantae; phylum Streptophyta; class Magnoliopsida; order Fabales; family Fabaceae; genus Cicer; species Cicer pinnatifidum. Next base: position 57,100,063 of record JBBPBR010000008.1, read on the forward strand.
TGTAGATTTTGTCACATTTGTAACCATTGTGTTGTTTTATGTTATTAACAATGCAGTAATTTTATTTGCAAATTCATCTTTTTTATTTTAAACAACTTTAAATTGTATTATTTTCGATCGAAATACTTTTTATCAATTTAAATAAATAAATACTTATTTAATAAACAAAATTAGTTCCTAAAATATGGTCAACCTATTAAAATTTGATTGAATGTGTAAAAAGAAATTACATTCATAATGCATTGCAATTTAACTAATTATTTCTACTTTAAAAGGCACAAGTAAACGTGTCTTGATCAAAATGCCAGCAGAGCAAATATGAGGGGGAAATTGCTTACCTAGTTTATGCTTTATGTCTAATGGTGTATGCTGTTATGCGCTATGTCAATTGGTTGAGTGTATCTGCCATTATAGTATTATTATTATTATTGTGTCTTGAAGCCTTGCAAATTGGAAAGTGGGAAGTGGGAACCACCATATATATATATATATATATATATATATTGATGCTTAACTTCATTACGATGTCATTTATTTTTCTAACCTTGTTCAATGACCCAAAATGGCAAACTAAGCAATATTGAAGACCCCACCTCCTAATCCTCCCCTATCCAAAAGGCAAGGACTAAGGAAAGCCAAAAGCTTCATTTTAGAAAAGCAAATATGCTCTGGCATTCCTGACACGTAAAAATTTCATGTACATATTAATAACATCATTAAGGACTAAACAGTGATGCCTTCCCCCACCAATTCAGATGCACAAGTAATCCTCTAATGAAATGAAAATCTAGGCAGCTGAATTTCATCCATTAGTAATGAATATACAATGCATCAACAAGATATTTTGCCGTCTAATGAAAAATCTAAGCAACACTTGATCATAACCAATAGACCTGTCGTCGATAGTACAAATACAAGCTGCGGCGTCTCGGTAATCCTCGTCGCAAAAAAGATGGAAAGGTTGTAGAGCTATCTTCTCCCAAATCTAAGTTTTATGAACATAAAGAAACTCAGTTCGATTCACCTTGTGCTAAATCCTCCTACTTAACAAAAAAAATAAGATTCCCAACATAAGCAACCAAGGGATAACAATCTTCTCCAGCACATGATATCCATTTCATCCCATCCAAAAGTAACATGACGGTAACATTTTCCTCAGCTTTATGAATCAAAATCAACATCCAACGACAGGAGCCAAAATTCAATCAGTCAAATTCTTGCAGAAACATGCACACCAGAATTGGGTCGATGTGTCATAGCTGCAGAGCCAGGTCTGGTTGCTGTGAGTCAACCATCACACCAGAAGACTGTTTTGCAGGGGACCCGGGTGATTGGAAACCAATATTCAAGTCAGGAGGAAGTGTTTCTTGTTTTTGTCTTGGTTGACTATGAGGCCGGACAGCTTGCCAAGGCGGCTGCATTTGAAATCTTGATAGGTCGGAAGCTGCTACTTGAGGGAAAACCATAGGTCGGTTTGAAAACTGTGAAACACCAACTGGGTGAATGTGTTGAGGTAAAAGTGGCTGAAACGGAAAGTTGTTTTTCTCTGACTGGTAAGGCATTCCACCAGAAGGAAACTCGCCTCTAATTCGTGAAAGATGCTGCTGGAACTCTCGGGTTGGGTTGTACAATGACTCCGCAGAAATATGATTTTTGGGTGAACTAGAATTTTCAGGTCCTTGTTTAAACCCTGCAGCTCCTACAGACATCCATGCACGGGCAGCTGCCGCCGAAGCATTGCTCAAGTCTTCTTTCCGTCCAGACGGAACTGATGAAGTTACTGGTGGAGTTTCGGTAGGGGAATGATTAGACGAACTAGAAGCCTGTTGCTTTTGAGCCTTCTCGGCTAACATCCTCATCAGCTGAACTGGGTCGCTAAGACTCTGCTCTAGACCATGGGTAACAGAGGGAGCTGATCTTCCCGTTTGAATTGATGTACTTTCAGATGATGGAGCAGTCATTCGTCTATTGAAACTAGTATTCCTGACTTTTCCATTAGGCAACTCTCCACTAACAACTCCGTTGACATCAGGCTGCTTGAAAGGCATAGATGTTAAGATATTCATGTTACTTGGTACCATCTCTCTGGGTTTAGAAACAGCTGCAGGAGCGTTACTTGTAAGCTTTGCAACTAGACTGGCATTGTTCTGATCGCTCGAGGGTAAAGAGTTCAACTCCACTTGTTTCAAACCCTTATTCTCAGACTTGCCAACTTTCCTGGTCTGGACATTCGGTTGAGGGTAAGTGAGATTGATAGAAGCATTCGGTCTTACTCCAGCAGAACCAAAAAAATATGGTTTTCCTTCTGACGTGAGCCCACTACCAGAGCAAACTGCAGGCTGTTTTACCTCAAACATCGGTTCATTGACAGAATGTTCCAAGGAGGATTCTACATTCTTGCCATTTTTGCTGACCTTTGTCGATTTAGTAGTAGACTGCAACTTTGTTGCCAGACTAGGTTGTTTCTGGACACGGTTATCAAGCATTAATACTGGGGTTGGAAGTGGTTCATACTCTCCAACCCAACCCCGACCAAATTTACAGTCAGATGGCAGTGCCTGTTGAATCCTCCGAGAAGCTACTCTCCAAGCAGTAGGTCCTAGAGTTGCAGCAAAACGAGCCAAACTCCTGGCATAGGAATACTCAGCTTGAAGTCCAACCTATTGCCAAAAATATACATCAGTAAATGCTTTGAACAAGAAAAAAAAAGCTAAAGTATTCAAGGATTAAATTTCACTCCTTCCGATACATACTGTAACTAACTGCTTAATTTCACTCTCAAAAGTTGAAAATACTGAATCAGATCTAGTAATTGGTAGAGTAGACATATTATAAGTAGCACGGCGTTCATAATCTTGCACAAATGATTTTCTTCCTGACTTGGAGAGAAGGCCTTTCCCTGAAACAATAAAATAATAAAATCAAACAAAAAATAGTTAGATGTTTATATAAAGATCTTATGTTAAGAGTATGCAAAAAATTAAACAGTGAAGTCACAGATCACATGGAAAAGCTCCATCTCTTATGGGATACCTGATATGGAGTCTTCTGTTTTCTCTTGATTTGCATCGATCAAGAAAGCATTCCCCTCTACAAGGCCATTGATGTTGCCAGGTCTTTCACAGACGATACCTTGCATTGGATGGGAATTTGGCAGTCCATCTCCAATAGTAGCAAGAGTTGCACCAGAACAGAAATCAGAGCCAACAGGTTCCTGTGAAGCATAACCCAGAGGCCTTCTTGCTAGCTTATTACCTAAGGAATTCGTTCTGGTTTTTTGTTCAGATTTCAGCTCACTCTGAGAACGTTCAAAGTTGATCCTTAACTTCTCAAACTTCTTTCTAGCTAGTTCTTGTATTGAACGTGCCTGTAACAAATACATGGATCATAAAGCAAGCACAACCAAATGGTTAGTTACCATAGTTTTCGAGCGAAGCAATGGAAAGTAATCATCTTTCTACCTGTTTGTGGTATATAGTCTCCGGCGCATTGTATTGCATTGCATTTGAGCAAATCAATAAAACATCACTCTGCATTCAACAATTGCATTCAAAAGTCAGAAAAAAAATGTTTTTCAATACACCACTTAGTCAGGAAGACACTATCTATATACACAGTTTAAAATTGATTCAGATAATAAAGCAAATAAAGCTTGTGATTTTTATGAAATAAAGGGGTCCTTGGTAACGTAACAATTTTGTTTCTTGAAATTCTTGAATATTATGATAATGATAACTGGTTGTATACAAAGAAAAGCAAATGACAGATATAATAGTCTACTCTTGTATGCATCTCTTTTTCATCTAAAGGAGTGTCCAACTTTAAGTCATAAATAGAAGACAACTAGATCCAAGATACATCCCCATGTCTGGTGTGCTCACAAGTTGATATAGACAAGACAATACAAACAACCAAACCTTTTTTCCACCAGGTGGAGTTGGCTTTAAAGATCGATCAATGCCATAAAGTCCTATCATGCATTATGTCCAATGATAGGAAGTTTATCTTTAAATATCTCTTAATGATATGACTTATTGTTTTTGATCTCCCTCTACCTCTTAACTATTTACCATCTGGTTTTCTCTCCTAACAGGTGTTTCTACAGATTTTCTCCATCATACTCAAACCACCTAAACTGAGATCCTACCATCTTCCCTAGAACGGGTCTACCTGAATTTTCTATGTTTGTATTTTGAATCCTGTCTTGCCTTGTGTTTTAAGCAAGATCATACCACGAGGGCAAAATTTTAGGAATCTATGACCCAGAGAGCTAAATTATAATATTGCCACCACATTAAGAAAACTGTCGTTTATGATTTACCAATGCCAAATCCCTATCTATTGTTAGATTGAACAAACAAACACACTCATCCAGTAGAAATAACAATCACCGTTATACTTGCTAAATTTAATATGATCACATCAATATTACAAGAAGCATAATCGACATAGAATACCAGTATAATCATATTGCAAAAACAATCAAAATCTCAAAAAAGAAAAGAAACCTGCCCCACCTACTTCAACTATGAACAGTAAATGCATTTAACACACCTCAAATTGTTCCAATGTAGGGTAAGATCCACTCGCCAACTTCTTCCGCACGGTGGCGAAGTCCATAGGATTATCAATCACATCGTGATAATCAGGAAGCTGCAAAGAGAAAAACTGAATTTCCAACCCAAATTGCATTCCAACAGAAAAACTAACAATTTACACGAAGAAAAATCCACACACCTCTTCTGGATCAACCGGCTCTGCATACACACCATATGTGTCCTTCCTGGCATCATTCAAGTCAAGAAAACAAACACCATAAAACACGGCATCACCACGGAATAGAATATACAAAATCATTCACCACATATGAAACCATAAAACCTCTTAAACAAAAGAAAAAAGAGAAGAAAACAGGAAACAAAACCCCTTACTTCTGAAGCTTGTCAAGGATCAATTCAAGAGTCCTCTTATCAGGCAACGGAATCTCAGACAAAACCTTCAAAGGGGTTCCTAACAGTAGAAACAAAAAATCAAGATGAGAAACTCATAGAGGAAGACACAGTAACAAAAAAAAAACACTACTTCACCCCTACCCTTTACAGTATCCAACACGTTACATCAGAAATCATAATAAAAAAAAGAGTGGAATTTAAGAATTAAGAATTACAACAACCGAAAGAACAAATCACAAACACAAACCTGTAACAGATTGGAGGCCTTTGGAATCAACTTTAGTGCCATTAACCTGTCACAACAAAACCACACCCCCCAAGAAACACACAATTAATAATGTAATGTAAAACCGTTAAAAAGCACAAAAACTAAGAGTGCGATGCAATTGAGACAGAGACAGAGACAGGCAAAACCAGAAAAACAACAACAACAATACGTAGGTTAAGATTATATATATATATATATATATTTATAGATTATAGAAGATTTAGATATAGAGAGAGAAAAATGAAAGCGTGATCAAAGAGAGTCTGCATGTGTTAGTTTTATGACAGTTGACCGGTTAGTTATCTCTCCCAAAATCCCGACACAGAGAGAGAGAGAGAGAGTGAAAGAGAGAGAAAGACCTAGAGAGAGAAAAGATATATACTTATTGAATAATGGACCAATTGATATCATTCATTCATCTCCCAACAAAAATATCTCACTGATTTCAGCTGAGCTGGACACACACGCACTCTTTCTTCCCTCCCCACACACAACAGAACCCTACAAATCCAAATTCATTTTCATTATTTTTCTTTCATTTTCACATCTATGCCACCAACACTTCTGATCAGAAGAAGTGTCCGACACGACGATGAATCCTGATTACATTCAATTAATTTATTTTCTCAAATTATTATCGAAATTCTCTACGATTTTCACTATTTTTAGTCTTTCAATTTTCAGTTTCAGCACATACCTCACCCCTTTCAGTTTCACCTTCGTCTTCATGTTCGTGTTCCTCTGCATTTTCATTTTCATTTCCTTCAACTTCTGCTTCTTCTTCTTCTTCAACCTCTTCCCCTTCTTCTTCATCTTCCTCCTCTTCCTCATCCCTATCATCATTCTTTTTTCTTAACAATTTTCTTTTCTCTGACTCAGGCGCGTGTGCCACACGCGACCTACCGCGACTGGGCGCCGACTCGTCTTCGTCTTCATCTTCTTCATCGTCTACACCTTGGTTGAGCTTCTCCACAAGCTTGAGCTTCTTCTTCTCGCGCCTTCTCTCGTCTTCATCTTCATCCTCGTCTTCTTCGTCTAGGTAATCGTCGTAGTCTATGTTATATCTGACATTTCGCCGTCGACGGCTCCGTCGTAGGTCGGATTGAGAAGTGGCCGGAGATTGACCGGAACGGCGAGCTAGATCTGCCTTAGAAGGACGTCCTTTCTTCTTCCTCCTCACGATCTGACCCATCTATGGTTCTGTTTCTCTCTCTAATCTCTAATCTAAACTGTATTTTCTTTCTTTCTATCTCTCTCTAAAACCCTGTTTTGGTTTCTCTCTCTAGTTTTGGTTTGGGTTCCATTATTTTCGAGGGTGGGTGGGTGGGTGGGAGGTGCCTTGCCTTTTTTCGTGAAGGCTCAGTATGGTCCGAACCTCGTCGTCTGCATACGGAGCTTAGGTTCGGATCAGGTTGGCTTTTTGTGTGTGACTCTCACTCATTTACTCATTTTCTTCCCTCCTTTTTTTTTTCTTTCTTTTTTTCTATATATAAAATAAGAATAAGAATTTTCTGTATGCTAACTAGTACTGCATGATACGAATCATGAGTGCTCTTCATAAAACAATGGATAATAAACAGTTAAATGTGTGTTTTATTACTCAACAAATACCACAAATAAATTTACATGTGTAAAGTGGAAATTACGAACTTATATTTGGATTATCACATCAAATTTAACAATTTTTATATGGTAAGTTCAACTGACTCTATTGACTAATTAAATACTAGTATGATTCTGGTCTAAAAATATTGTAACATTTCCTTTTCAATTGAATAAAAATAATATAATTTTTAATTTTTATAAAATTATTTACAAATAATTTTTGTTCTCCGTCATAAAATTAATATATATTTTTAATAATTTTTGTATATATATTTACAAGATTATAAAATAAATTTCTAAAAAATTAATTTTTTGATATTTTTATTTTATGTTTTTTATATTTAAAAAAATATATTTAACCTATTTTCAGCTAAAAAATTTAAATTTACAGATGATTTTTTATAATTTTTAAATATATTTTTAAAGATAAATGAATAATTAAACATATTTTATTTTAGTAAAGACTATAAATATTTATATCATAATTTTATAAAATTAAAATTTTGTATTTTTTTGTATATACTCTACTAAACTAACACAGAATGAAAATTATGAATCATCAAAAATAAATATATATATTAATAACATTGACATTGTCATTTGAGATAAATCTTATAGATAAAATTTGTATTTTGTCACACGAATTAAAAATGAAACGTTCAATTTTTATAATGTAAATAACACATTTAACTCTTGATAAAAAAAATTAAAAAAACAACATATTCAACTCATAAATAAATTATTTCCATATTATGATGATAATAATTTAAAATTTTGTAATGTGAGCATGAGAAAACGGCGTTGCTGGATGGAATGACGGCGTTTTATTTTGCAGCCCGAAAAGGCAGAACCTCTTGCGTGTTCTGTTGCCTGTCATCATTGTTTACCTTTTTTTTCTTTTCATTTTTTCACACAAAACGTTATCTTCACTAACTCAGTTCCACTTAAATTGGCTTACAGAACCATTTTTATTTTTTCTATAAATTGTCGTATAATATGATAACAAGTTTATTCAATAAAATATGTAGGGAAACAAAATTAATTACAGATTTTTTATTTATTGATGTGGTGAATTTTAAGGAAAACTTGTGTTGACCGTTGACATTTACAATCTAATTTGTGATTATCATAAAATTAATGAAATTCAACATTTGACTTTTACATTTTATTAATTATTTTTATTTCTGAGAATAATAGACAATATAAAAGGCATAATATATATAAATTATCATCATATTTAATTTAAATATAATATTTGATGAATTAATAAAATATGATTAATTAATTTATAATTATTATATTAATAATTATATCTCTTTAATTAAAAATTTTA
>JBBPBR010000008.1:57112422-57141064 GCA_037974775.1 Cicer pinnatifidum
AAAGCACTAACTAAGAACTTTACTTTTGACTATGAAAACATTTTTGAAAAATAGTTGATAAAATATAAATTATTATTAATTATAATGACACTAATAATTATTTTGCCATATATTTAAACTATGTCCCGTAAAACTCTTAACACCAATGTAATATGTAATACTTGGTACAACATCATTCATCAACATGAAATAACAATAAAATAATGTCAAATTTTAAGTTTTTAATTTTTTAATATGAAATTATGAATAGGCTATCCACAACCAAATTAAAATTAGTTATATGTACTTCATTATTTTGTTTAGAATTTTAAGTTTGACATAGTGAAAAACACGTAACTAGTTTTATCAATTGTGTTTGATTAACTTATCCATAATTTTCTAGATACAACTATTGTATTTAATTTATCTATGGTTTTCTAAATGAAACTTATTTGTCACCTAAAATAAAATAAATATAAAATATAATGGGGTGGAGAATCTACTTTGAGTGCTATTTGCTTCACTAACCTTTCTATCAAATCTATTATTTTAATTTCACGCCCAAAACGACGAGTACCGTTCATTATAAATAATTGGAAATACTTTAAACTTCAAATATCAATAAAACACTTGTCTACAAAAACAAGTTCAATTTAGGAATCATATAGTAAAGTAACATGAATTTCAGAGCTATCCAAGTATTTTCCTTTGTATTAATCTTTAGCTACGGTTTCTCAATAGCTAAAATGGTTCCAGCTGTTTATGTTTTTGGAGACTCACTTGTAGATGTGGGAAACAACAATTACTTACCACTTTCTATTGCTAAGGCAAATCATCGTCCCAATGGCATTGATTTTGTTAACCACAGACCAACTGGAAGATTTAGCAACGGAAAGAATGCTGCTGATTTTATTGGTAAAGTTATTCAAAATTCTATTCGCTCAACTCTTCAAATAAATATTTTTCATACATCCATGTGTTGATTATTTATTTATTACATAGTGTATGATATCTTTGATCATGATAATCTTGTTATTATGGATGGGAATTCCAAAATCATCATGATTTACAATTTTATCCCCCCTTTAATTGGTCTCATCATTAGCCTCTGTATTTTCAACAAGAAGTTTTGAGAGTCGCACATGTCTTCAAATCATAGTTAGCAAACCAAATTTTTAATTTTTTTGATAGAAAAAGAAAGAGCATATATATTAGTGATCAAATAGCTATAATATAATAGTTTCACTTATTTTTAGAATGAAGATGTCATATTCTTGAAAATAAATAAAAACTATGACTTATTAAACTCTATAATGTATACATGCATACTAGACACGTGTTCCGACAATAGAGTTTCCAATTCGTTTATACTTTTGTTTTTGTTGTCTAAATGGAAATGTGTAATTAATTTTGTGTTGGTTGCAGGTGAGAAATTGGGTTTGGCAACTTCAGCACCTTACCTGTCATTAATATCAAAGAGCAACACAAATGAGAATAATAATGTATCATTCTTTATGAATGGTGTTAGCTTTGCATCCGCAGGTGCTGGAATATTTGACGGCACATATGAACGTTTTGTAAGTCACCACCTTCACTTCAATTTTTTTCTTCTTCTTTTTTCGTATATACTAATACACCACTATAATATTTTAAGAAAAAAAAAAGTAAAAATAATTATTGGAATGCGGTGAACGTGGATCGAACACGTGACCTTCAGATCTTCAGTCTGACGCTCTCCCAACTGAGCTATCCCCGCTTAATATGATATTTATAACTTTTGGTTTTATTTATTTGTAGAAACAATGGTTATCTCTGACAAAACAAGTGGACTATTACTCAAGTGTGTATGAAGAACTTACAAGAGAAGTGGGAGTAACTGCTGTACAGAAGCATCTCTCAAAATCAATATTCGCTGTGTTGATTGGAAGCAACGATTTATTTGGATATTTTGATTCATCTAAACTTCGTAAGAAAAAGAGTCCACAGCAGTTTGTGGATTCAATGGTTTACTCACTAAAACTGCAATTACAGGTATAATAGAAAGAAGCTATCATTTAAAGTGATGTTATTTTATAAATAGTTTTAAATATTTAAATTATTTAATTTGGCAGCGATTATATAATAACGGTGGGCGTAAATATGTGATTGCGGGAGTGGGGGAACTTGGATGCTGCCCTAAGTTGAGGCTGAAGAACAAAACGGAATGTGTTGTAGAAATCAATAACTGGTCAGTTAAATACAACGAAGCTCTTCGATCCATGTTAAATGAATGGCAATCGGAGAATCAAGGCATAATCTACTCATATTTTGATACTTATGCTTCATTCAATGACCTCATTCAAAATCCAGCTTCATATGGTATTAATGTCCCCTCCATCTCATTGTTTTTTCTTTATTAATTTTATTGTTTTAAATGATAAAATAAATTTTATTTACTCTAAACATTCTTATTAATTGCAGTTAATTAATTGATATACAATAAAATAAATAAATAATTAATATTATAAAATGATAGATAAATTAAGAAGAAAAAAAAAAAATGAGATATTTAAAATGAAATAAAGAGATTATTGTTCAGTCTTCGATAAATGTGGTGAGAATTACAATAATTTTGAACCTTAAATTGTAAATTTCATGTATTTCGTCGATGTTAAACGGTCTAAGATTGATTAATGTTTAAAAATCATTTTTAAATTATAATTCAACCGATAAAATATTGATATTGTTATGTTGAACATCAAATATCAAGTTCAAATTCAAAACTTCACAATTATGGGAATGTGAAATTTTTTGTGGTATTTATCATTCATTCTTTCTAATGATCAAATAAAGAAAAACATTAATGTTTAAAAATAATTTGATTTAATAAATCTTTAAATATTAATATAAGGATCACGCTAACAATTGTCAAAAGAGAAAAATTTAAATACTTAAAATTTTGAATACATTTTTAATAAATTACTTTTATATTTAAATCTTTAACAAATGCTGAATGACACTTAGTATCTCCTTCAATTTAAACATATGATCGATGTTTTTGTCAGATTTGATGATAAAATTATTGTCTCACTTTCAGGATTTACTGAGGTGAAAGGTGCTTGTTGTGGACTTGGAGAGCTAAATGCCAGGGCTCCATGCCTGCCCGTGTCAAGCCTTTGTCTCAATAGACAAGACCACATCTTTTGGGATCAATTCCATACTACAGAGGCAGCTTCACGAATCTCTGTCGACAGACTTTTTGATGGTCCTTCAACTTATACTTTTCCTATTAATATGAGACAGCTAGTAGCATCATGAAGTTTGAGATTCATTTTTAGCTAAATCTTTATTTTAATTCCTGAGGTTATAAGATATTGTTATTTTAATTATTGATTTAACAAAAAAATTTAAATTAGTTATCCAATTACTAAAATGAAGTATCTTATACCAATCATGAAGTATTTTGACAATAAATTATATGTTTTATGGATTTTTATGGTATATAGTCTCCGGCGCATTGTATTTTTAATAGTGCTCTAGAAACTCAAAATTAAATTTTTTGAAACACATTTGAGTTTTTTTGAAACTTTAACCCAAAATTTACCTGAACATTTCAATAGCTCCATTTTTTTTTTTTTAATTTAAAAAAAGAGTAAAATTGATAATTTATCTAAAATGTAGGGGGTATAATTTAAAAGAGGTAAAATTTTGTTTTCATTATTATCCCGAAATAGAACTGGGCCCAGAAGTAGGGCTTACAAGAAATCCAAATTGGGTGTTTTGGAAGATATTGACCCCAATAAAAAGTGATAGTGGAAGTTATGTGAAGAAAAAAAATCATTGAAATGCGGTGAACGTGGATCGAACACGTGACCTTCAGATCTTCAGTCTGACGCTCTCCCAACTGAGCTATCCCCGCATGTTGTTATTTTTACTTCTTTGTTTATTGTATTTCTAAAGAAAATCGATAATACCATTAAATTTGATAAATCAAGTGGACTACTTATCGCTAAAACTACATGTTCAGCCAACACACAACTTAAAAATAAGCTAATTATTAAGTTACAATATGCACAAAAAAGTGCATACTTCATTAAAAATCTTTAAACTATTCTAGTATTATAAGCTAATTCCTACATTTTAAACTCATTCTCGTCAAAGTATAAAATTTAAAGCAAAGAATCGCCTATTTTAGTACACTTAACCACAGAAGCTAAATGCTACTTAAGTTAAAAAGAGTTAATTTTGCTTAACTATTCCTGATATTGGTTGAGTAAAAGTTAAAATGTCAACTTTGCTAAAAAGAATGAATTTTGCGTAATTATCCGTAATCTTGATAAATATAAGTAAATAATTAATTATTTCATCCACCGTTTATTAAACACATAACAAATCTAACTATTACGAGTGCTTTTGTAAAAGGAAAAGATTACAGATTTTAGACTATTTATTTTCTGCTCGATCCATATTAATGGTTCCATTGTTATATCCTAATAAGCTTGGAGGGTACACTCATATTTGTGTTCCATAAATTTGAGATTGCAAGAGTTGGGGCACTTGGATTGCCGCCCTATGTTCAGACTAAAGAACTAAACATAATATATAGTAAAAAACAGTTAAATATGACGAAGTCCTTCGATCTATATAGAAAGAATGACAATCAGAAAATGAAGTATAATCAACTCCTACTTTAAAATTGTCGCATTTTTTACCTTCATACTCTTTAGCCATATTAAATTATTATCAGCCTAAGCATCATTAATTCATCATGCCATGAACCATAATGTAATAAATGACCCCACATGCTACATTTATATAATAATAACTTAAATTTGATCCGATAGGTGATGACTAATATTAGTATATGATGGCTTCAAGGATTCAAGATTAAGTTGATGTATAAATCCAAGCAAAAACAAAAAATAGGAAATCAAGGAAATAAAATAAAAGTCAATGAGGAAAGCATATATATACTGTATACACCATGTTGAAAACTACAAACAAACGTATTGGTCATGAACTCCTGATGCATTAGGAAGGGAATATATCCTCGAAAAAAAGGTTTAAGTCGCCTTTGTCAATATCGAAATTCAACAATTTCTCCATGGCATCCTGCATTAAAAATATCTATGAGAGCAAATGATATACAAAATGTAATATCTTTAATTTGACTCTTGAAACTGAAATGACACCTTGTATTGATCATCTTGAGCGGATATGTTCTCATTGCATAACCTTTCAACACAGTTGTTTTTTGAAACAGCATCCAACACAACTGCTGCTCTTTTTATAATTTCGTGTGGCACGCCTGCATGAACGATGCAACTTGTTCTATCAGAAATTAAAAGTGTAAAAAACAGACTTAACATTATCCTTTTTTTACAGACTTAACATTATTCATCACATCACATTAATAATTAAAAAATGTAACATACCGGATTGCATTGAGTATTACGCCTACCAGATAGCACATCCATTTTTTTTTTGTTGAAATAAAAGGGTTTAAAGGTCCACAATAAATAAACTAAAAACCATATGAAAAACGCATAGATGACATGGCTACCAAAACAGGTAACAAAATAAAAAAATAAAACTATTATCACTAAAGAAAGATCATAATTAGGTAAAGAATTGGAAACTTGATTGCCTTGATGAGTATAAGATCTAAAGCAAAACACACGCGAGAAGAGCAACCAAGGATAATTATTGAACTGAATATATTGATATTATCCTTGATAATCTTTAGCAAATAGATTATCAAGAAATTTAATCATTCCTCATGAAAGGCATTACTTCGACCCAAATAGCCAAAGATTTAATCATCCCCCCACCCCACCCCAATTGCCATAGTAAAACTTGAAACCTTAGCATAGATTTTTTTGCGATGAAATCATAAAGAACACAATCATTTTTGCATCAGCTATATATATATATATATATATTAAAACATTTATATAATCTTTTTGATAAGGTAATATAATTTGGTAAACATTAATCTTGTAAATTACCTGCAAGGAATGCACAGTGCAGCCCTGCAGGATTCCCAAAATTACACCTGTCATTTCCATCCATAATTCAATTGGTATAAAATACTAGTAAAGCAAAAGCATACCATAGCTATGATGCACATGCCCGGGGACAAGCCTGCAGGAATATGATAATAACAAAGCTGAAATCTACTCAAATGCAGAACATTTTAATTCCATACTAATTGAATACTTTACTTGTGAACAAATTATTACACAATAGCTATCATTCAAGCATCATAGAGTATATTGTTGGAATATTCCAACATATTTATGTATTAGGCTATTAGCTATCAGGATGGGCAAATGTTGAAACAAATGTCTGCTCAAATATATAAGTTTTGGCGTTTAGTTTTCCTTCTCCAGAGTTTTCGACGAAAACGTTTGCACTTTATTAGGTTATATGGGTGATGGTAGCGGGAGAGTAAAATTACCTGATTAAGTAAAGTACAAGGGCCTTCAATCAAGTTCACTGACATCAGATGCCCTTAGGAGGTAAATATAATTCTTAGCATATTACATGGAAGAATCAACAAAACGATACCTATATAAAAAAATTATGTCTTCGATATGTGGGGAATTGTCGTCAGACCCTAGTATACTCATTGTGTAGCACTTAATCTGCTCAGACTGAAATAGCCCCAAAAAGCTATATTTATTATCACTCAATTTAGTTTGAAAACTTCCAACTCCACCATAATGAATAAGTACAAAACCTTGGTCAGAGAACATCCATGCAATAAATCCATCAGATGAGTGCACACAAAAACCTACACAGTTCATGCAACAAATGGTAAATTATGATATCTCACGAGAAAGTGCTTCTTAGTTTACACTTCACAAAAAGTGAAACAAATGAGTTTAACTAACAATGTTCATTTCACCAGCTTTCAAATTATACAGTTAAAATTTATCTATAATAATTGTAAGAGTGCAATAAGCTACTATTGAATACAAAAATAAAACATGAGGACAAATTTAAAATTAAAAGTAGAGGATTTAAAAAAGTAATAAATGGCAGTAAACTATGAATCTTAAAGTAACATAAATAAAATAAGAAGATTCTCACTTTCAGCCCAGCACTCTAAATTTATTATATTGAAATGGATCTGAAGTTTGATGGATAAAGTTAATTCCTAAAGTACAAATTTGATAAAAAAGAATGTGTTTGTGTGTCTGTGTGAAGAAACACGAATGGATTTCATACCAAAAAAGTAACAATCAATCAATATATGCTATAAAAACCATGTCATTTGTATGAAATTGTTCTCGCAATGTATTTCCCTTTAAGAGGAAATATAGGCTGAATCAATATATAAATAAGCATGTAAATCTAATTGAAAATCGGCTACTACTAAAGAGGCAAGGGCAGGCCATAAAAAAGTATTGAAAAACCGACTAAACATGGCCCATCACCAAAATGACAGTAAAAAATTACATCAATTTTCAAATTTGAAAGAAAAGTAAACAGACATATTTGCAAGAATAGAAGTGTTTAAACCTTTGGAGGTTCATCACATGTGACAAAGTGATTTATGGCCCCAGCAAGCAGACCAACGCCGTCTTAAAGGAGATCGAAACATATAAGCTAAACATTAGTCTCTTCAAAATAGACACGTCTTCCACATATTCATGATTTAGACATTTCATAAACATTGAAGAAACTGACCTTCTGTAAGAGTACCTTTACCAAATTCATCCACCAGACACAAAGATCGTGAAGTAGCATGCCTGCAGGTGCGGGTTCTCGCAACAACCATAATCAAATCTTTAATTAGCACTACATTTCTATCATTTCCTAAGTTCCCATATAACCTCTAAATCTCTTTTAATGATTTGACTTATATTTTTTTGTTGGCATGCCTGCAGGTTTTCACCTCAATAACAACGATTAATCTTTTACTATCATGTATTAAGTTCACATATAACCTATAAATCCCCTTTTACTGATTTGACTTATATTTTTTTGTTTCCCTTTATCTCTGACTATTAGACTATCACCCAAATCATGTAAGAGATACTATTTTTTATAATGAAAGTTTTACCAACTTCCTTTCTTATAGTTGTTTACCTGATCCTATCTTGTCCAGTTATAAAAGATAATGCAGAAGAAAGGGTCATTCCGCACAGCAGTTCAAATACTAGGTGAATATACATATTTAGCTCATGATTGCTTTTAATTCAATGTTTTAGAGCTATCCTTATCGGCCTTTTTTTGGTATACCTCAGCATCATCCCAATTTGATGTAGATCGATCATAAATGTTGATTGTTCTGCTGTCATAAGCCTGCTTCCAGTCGCACAAAATATTCTGCAGTTTTGATGCCCCCAAATAAATTGTTACCATTAAGATTGTAATTACTAAACATACAAAGCTGAACTCTTGTCACAGAAATGAAGTGGGATACAAGAAAGTGCATACCTATCTGTCAGCCCAACAGTTGCTGCATCAGCTGGCACAAAACTACCAATGTGAGACAGGAAAACAATTACAGCCACCTGGAGAAAACTTAGTTATTTTTTTTTTATCATTGAGAAACCATGGGAAGGACTGTAGCATAGTATGTAACTTATTTATCTGTCATAGTATGTAACTTATTTAGGATCTGTAACTTCGTTTTGCAATGGACTTTTTGGTTTCAGGATTCATAAACTCTGTTAACAATTGTAGCTTTTAGAGTTGTCGGATCAGATGAATAATAACAATCAGCAGTTGGTACACATACTGTTAAAAATAAGATGGCCTCTTCAACATTATTGCTATTTGAATACTAAAGAACTGATAACTGACCGACCTGTTTTATATAGATACTCTTCCCAGAAAAATTAGGACCAGTAATGATATTAACTCTTCCTGATAAAAAAGAGTAATTGAACAAGGATTAAACAGTAAATTTTTATCAAAAAGGATTTCTTGGACATTATTTAACTAATATCAGTAATGTATATCTACATATATTTACCATCATGAAAAATCTTAGTATCATTAGGAATAAATGTGTCTACAGTCATTTCCTGTAAAACATGCCTACAAACAAAACATTTTTTATCATTAATAATTTCAATAGTTATCCGTTTTCAAGAGGTTTCTTATGAGCCTGATGGTTCGAACCTTCCATTTTTTATATCGAGCATGTTTTCTTCGGTCAGTAAAGGCCTGACATAATTGTTCTGTCGAGCAACCAAAGCCATTGACAAAAAGCTGGGAAAAGAAAATTATCAATGATGAAATGTCTATTCAAGCACCTGTTATTATAAATTTATTATGACAAAAGTTGATCTTACCAGTCCATTTCAGCTGCAAAAGTTGCCACCTTTAGCAAATGGGATGAGAACAATGATACACGGGAAAGTAAGTCTCTGGTGATCGCCCTCTCCATATCTTAAATGACAGAATTCAGAAATAATTAAGTAAAGATTTGCACCAGAGACCAAGTATTGCAACTCTAAAAGCAAGCTCAACATTCACTGTAATTATCTTATATTCTTATATATAAATCTGCTTTTCTGAATGAGTTTCAACAAGGTTGGAAGCTATCTCCTCACAACCAGAGGGCAACTCTTCTGCTACTGACCAACAGAAGAAGATGCAGAAAAAGGAAATAACTATGATAAATGGAGCATGGTCCTTGCAAGATAAATATAAAGCATATAATAAAATAACCGTAACTTCTGCAGACTGAGTAAAGGATGTTCTCTGTACAGATCCCTGCCAAACCACCATTATCCAAAATACCCTGGTATACTTCCATGGTTATTTTTCCCTCCCTAAATAATCAATCACCTGCTCCTTTTCTGATTCCCGGATTCTCTTCACTACCCTCCTTGCCACATGTCAATTATGTCATTCATTTCTCTCTCCTCTCCCACTAATTCCCCTTGAGCAACACGTTTCTTCCTCCTCTCATACACTTGCAAGCCTTGCATCCTTAGACCTATTTTCATTTTCCTTCCCCTTTTGGCCTTTCCTAATATAAACATGCATAATGGGCCTACGACCTATTATAATTAGGAAGACCTTATCAATCATATCACGATCCTCCAGTGAATTCTCATTATTCAGCAAATCGACCCTGTGAAGTTCCATTAAGCAGCCTGCATACAGCCAACACTACTAAGGGAACCACTTCCAATTACCAATCTCCAGTTAAAAGATGTAGAGGTTGTTGCCTGTTGGCAAGAAATAGCTTCTGGGTTCACTTTCTTAAGCTACAGCCATGAAAGACTGGATGTTACCTGTTTTTTCTTTTCTTTTCAATTTCCCTAATAGACCCACCATAAAGTGAAAAGAAATCAGAGAAATATCAAATAAATGCTTAAACACCTAGAATTTTATGATAGATATCTCCTAGAAGACTGTCCAATTCTCGTGTCTTTGGCGTACGATAAAAGTATCTTTTTGTCTCTCCATCTGCATCACAAAACTAAATTTGAAATGATTACAATCAAAATCAAAATAGAATATATCAATTACCTTAAATCACTTAAACAAAGTGCAAACACCAACATACTGTGTATTCCCAATCTGTAAGTTTCTCTAGTGTGGCTTCTTCAAGTTTTTCTTCAAAGAGGCACATTAAATATCCTACAGCAAACAAAAACAATAAGCAAACAGTAATAAAACAGTCGCAATGGCAGCAAGCCTACAACAATCATGCGCCGTGGTGGTCCATGCTCAATGGCAAATTTTAGTTGACCACTGTCTACCATTGATAACTAAGGAATAAATATGTTGTTACTTCTAACAACAATTGACCCCAAAATTCAGACATATTTTCAGCATCAATTAACATTTCACTAATAAGATCATGTCACCCTTGAATTGACAAGGCTGCATTAAATCGCAATCACTCAGAGGAATAGTTCTAGCACAGAAAATATTTAATTTAGCATCAAATGAAGATGCATGATATCTAAAAGCATTATCTGAAAATTTACAGGTAAGGTAGTTGTCAGAAATCAGAATAATAATATATATAATGAAAACTAAACTATTATGCTGCTTCACAAGCTTATATAATTCTTGAAACAAATATATCAGAATCAGAATTACCGATTTGCTGTATGTAAACAATACAAGGAACAAGCTTGTCCTTGCATAGAACAGGGAGTTGTACAAGTTCCAACGATGAAACCTGCATAAAATAAATCACGATGAATACACACGCTACATGTATTTTTTTACTGAATTAAAATTTTCACCAAAGGCTACCTCTTCCAGGAATTCGGGCAATTCCTCATATATTTGCCTTAGCTCATCCAACTAACAATAAAAAGTTCATCCAAAAGTAAACTATTAGCCACAGTTAAAACAAATTTTACCATGTGAAGGAAGAAAGTTCATGCAACTGGTTAACCTTTAACATTGATGGACTTATTCCTGTGTTAAACAGCTAGGCAAATGCTTGAGGGGACAAATTGAATAAATACATCATTTTTAAACTTGAAATGCATAAGCATCTTGCCTAAATTCATTGATTGACATACTAAGGGGAATAGAAGAATAAAGAATCGGGGTGTAACCTCATCACAGAAACCTTCTTTCACCACTGTCGTATATCCTTTCTCTTTAGTTCTGCTTACATCTATAACCCCAATTATCTGTAAAAAGAAAATAAAAAAAGTCAGTTATAACATGAATCCAAATGAAGAAAAACCTACAAATTCACTCATACCTAAAAAGATTCAAATAAGTCTCTAGATTGTGTTGACATTTAAGAAGCCTTTATTTTTTTTTAAAGTATCAAATCAGATGCCTTTAATTATCAAAGCATCAGTATACACAATTTATTTTTTGCTTCTCATTCTAGTAACTAATAAGAGATAAACAAATAAAACTTACCAGCTCATAGACATAAGCAAGCTCTGTTGTTATGCATGAATTCGCCTGCAACAATGTGGCACATTAAAATTTAAATAAAAAAAAAAAAACATTTAAGCTAGAACCTATACAACGCACTTGAAGAGAACAGATATGTACCATCTCAACAATATCCAAGTTCAAGTGCTTCATTTCTTCTTGAAGACCTTCGGAAATTCCAACTTCAAATATCTTGTTTATATGCAACAGTGCGCTGATACTCTTAAAATATTAAAGAAAACAAATTTAAAAACAGTGTTGTGACACCAAAAATGTGATATTCACTGGCAAATTCCTGCGACCTTTAACAGAATAACTACACAGAAGACTATATTATGTTCAACCTAAGAGTAAAGGCAACCTCTCAATAATACGAAACATGTGTGTCAAATGGATTCATTAATTAATCAGCGCCCAATATGAAAAGAAACCCTCGTATGTTTTGTTTTCTTTTAATGAAATATTGCTACACATAGGAACAACACCAACGTCTAATATACTCATATCATGACAAAAATAGTGGATAATCAAGGAAAACTACGAGAAAAATATTCCGTCCATATTTTTTATACAATGACATTTAATTTAAATAACTCGCATATTTATATGATTGTTTATAAATCACAATCAAAACATATAGAATATCGAGCACACCTCATGAAGTGGAAATAGAAGCCAAATAGTTTAAGATACTATTCATTTTAATTGACCGATCATCAACCAGAAAAACTATCCGAATCATCTTATAATTTAACTGGTTCAACTTCTACCCCACTTCTCAGTGACATAACTATGCCTTTGCTCAAAATTACCACCTCATTTTTGCAACACTTTTGTGCCATGTCATTTTTCCAACAGAAGTACTTCTTTATTTGTCATTACTTACAAGCTAGGACAGATAGGGATCTAGGAACAATCTGAGAGGGGGAATTACTACACACATTTGGTTCTAGGCAACTGGTAACATGATATAAAAGAATTCTTACAAGTTCACGGTTTTTCGTCAAGGGAATTGGGGTCACTTAAATACTAAGTATTATTAACTCAAGGAACCTTTTACAATTTGCATGTAGAAGCAAGCATGAATTTAAACAGAACAAGGGAGCAAAATAGTAATTGGAAAGCAAATAAAGGCCTTAAAGATAAAATTACCTTCAGAAGTGCTGTCCAATCAGTGCTAGTGCATATGGAGCTTGGAGAGTCAAATTTCTATATTAATTGAAAGTAAATATTTGGACATGTAAGTATACATAGAATTCACCTTATGCTGAACAGAGAAACATCATATTCATAATTGTACCAAAATGGACTAGCCTATCTTCACATAACAATACTCTATGCTCGTAAGTGAGAGCACAACAGGATTTATAAAAGAGATTATTAGAAGTACAAAAAGAAAAGAAAACGTAAGAGGAGTGAATTTTCATACCTTCAGCAAGTAGGGAATGTCCTTCACAGATTTCAGGGTTTCACGTAAAGAAGCAACGAGTTCTTCTGAGCATTGAAAGAAAGATATCTATTTCCAATCAAAGAAGCTTAGCTCTTTTTTACTTAATAGCTAGTTCACCTACCAATGGACAGAAAAGTAAATATTTCTTCCAACATGAAACTTTTGATTCTGCAGATTAGTTAAGCATAATAGGCCATATGTGATTAACTATAAAAGGATACAGAATTTAAACGGTAGTTTAGAACATCAAGATCAAGTATGGGCCTCAAGAACCAGTGTCTGAAATGGGAAAAAAGACAAACATTACTATAACTTTCATGTTTAAGATGTATACATAATCAATCTCACAAGTTTAATAGTTGTTACTTGTTACCTCAAAAGACGCCTGCCCATTGGAGTGACGCACTGCATTCAGGGCAAATGATTAGTCATGTGTGGCAAGAAACTGGAACTCACTAAATGGTATTAAACAACTCCAAAAAACCTTATTCATCATTCCGAATACAGAAAACCTGCAATTAAGACATATTATCTCAGATAGTTCCAGATTTTTAAAGTATAATATGTAAGATTAAGTCAGCAATTACCCTTCCTTCGCTCTACCAATTCCCATGTGGCTTGGGTGCTTGTCTATCTGGAATATTTGTAGTGCTTCATGAGCTGCGGCATCAAGTTTGATAAAGCTATTTCTGTATGTATCTCCATCTTAAAGAAACACATGGGTTGAACTCAACATTATCTCCTTTCAAATAGCACAAAGTTGAGAATAAAATATGTATTGTATGTAAGGACCGAATAAAATAACTAAATAAGTGTAAGGATACAGTGAAATTTCAGCTAAAGAATCTATCATAATTGATGTATTTCCAGATTCTTTTTGCTCAAGAGTATCTACAACTCTTTCATTCTCTAATATCGCAAGAAGGCCACCACTGGCACGGACTTGTACTTCACTTCCCATGTCCATCATGGAACTCAGCTGTAATTGTAACAGGGAGGTAAAGGGGGGAAATATATGTAAAGCTGTTAGAGTGTTGCACTAAAAAATGGAAGGACCAGAGCAATGATTTGGATGCCAAACTTTATACAAGCAACAAATAGTCCAAGAACGAATATTTCCATTATTAATTTAAGCATGTGCATTTATAAGTACCAATCTTAAGATGCTTGAAAAATCCACTATTATGATAGACAACGTTGATAAATTGCAATACTGGTAGTTTCGGACTCACAAAATAAATCCGCTCCTTGACATCTAATCCATCATCCATTCCCGCAACCCGAAGGTAAATTAATCTGTAATATCAAGAGGGTGAGGAGGAGAAAAAAGAAGCAAATGAATGCAAAAATTGCAGCACATTCACCAAATAAAATGTCATACAATAGCCTCGTTAAAAATCACAGTGAAAAAACTAGGCATGTTAATTAGAACAAGTACAAAAGAAGACAGATTGTAAAGACTTTTGCTTTACCCTCAGTGAAGCTGAAAAATAAAATAAATAACAACTTCTCTAGGTTAAAAAAAGAGAGAGACAATGCTACCAAAAGTACTTTAAAAAGACAAGCCAAAAACCCTAATTTCATATGAAAGATCCTAAATCACAGTAATTTTTGCATGAGGTGAGTCTTTGTGCTTGACAAGTTTCAATCATTCAAATTTTGAAATGTTAAAAAGATTAGACACATCACAAGCCACACAATAACACAATAGTTAAACAGATTTTAGTATCCAAAATATTAAGATCTTGAAAGATCAAAGATCTACACAAAACAATGTCTTATCATGATTCAAGAGTTCAACATGTCATTGACAAGTGCACAGGACAAACTTGACTAAAAAGTTCTCTTCAAGATCTAAGTTGCTTCAATACCTGTGCCATGCTTGCTCATAGCTGAATATTGAACTTTTCACAAGCTTTACTGTAGGAGCCTCAGTTACTTCATCTGCATAACTTCAATTGGTAAAATGATCCAAGACATTTTTGTAACACAACCACATGATGTACGCCATACCACTTTGTTGCAGAGCAGCCAAGAAAGATTCTTCACATTTAGTACTTGTGTATATGACCAAAGGGTTTGCTTGATATTTTACTGCACTAGTCATTGAAGCCAAAAGACATTCATACAAATTACAATTCTGTTGCGGATAACCCGCACACGCTAAACATTAACTCACACGCCTAAAGATCTTTGGTGAAACATAACAAACACACCGAAAAGAGAGTAATAGCACACAAAGATTTAATGTGGTTTGGCATCTCTTGCCTGTGTCCACAAAAGCGCCGCAACATAATATCATTATCTCAAATAATATTACACAAATACTATCCACCCAACATGTGTATCACCCTACAATACTCTCGCTCAAGAGTTACAAGGAATGATAATCCTCACATCTGATAATCAAATGATTACCCACAACCTCCTCTCTAGGACATAATTGGGGACATATCAATTCTCCACATGATCGCCCAAGGTTGAGGGGATACACCAACTTTCCATATGATCACTCGAGGTTGGAGATCCTTCAGCTCTTTACAAGTCCTCCTATATAGAACCCGAAAGTGGCTTTCATTCAAGAATATAATTTAGTGGACGTTAATTGTCTCACCTCACTTTACAATTGTGAGATTTTCTAAGTGTCAAGATACATTCATACACCTCTTGAAATGTATCTCATTTCTCCCCATTTGCATTTATTTAGAAGTCAGTAGAATAAAAACATACGAGCACAACCCATATAACTCATAACTAATAAAGAAAACATTTAACAGCAAGTCATTAAGAGTATATGAAAACAATAGTGAAATTACTGCAAAACGACAACAGATTCATGCTCTTAAGTTCATGTTTCATCTATGATGGAACATGGCACCATGAAGGAACAAAGAATCTAAAGCTGAACTCAACTCCAACAACGATAAGGGGGGGAACATACCCAGATCAATAACTGGAAAACCTTTGTCCCCATCATCCCAAGCTTCAAGCACATAAAGTTGTCGAAGGCTGGAATCATAATAAGAAACTCCTATTCTGTAAAGAAGGTTTGAGAACTCGTCAAACAAAGAATACACGATTCAAACTCAGGCAGAGATGTTCACATGTCCTAGGACTCACTTCTGTTAATTAAAAGAGAAGTAAAGAAAAATAAGAAAACATGTAACAGTATACACTGCATCTACTTTTCATAATTATCTAACTACTTTTTGCTCATCACTTGGCATATTATAATTTATTAATTATATTTAATCATCAATATTTCTGAAACAGTTGGCCGCTCAATTTCAACTACCTTCCTGCAACATCATTCTTCACACAATTTCACTTCAAATGCACAGAAACTATCATTTGGTTTT
Source organism: Cicer pinnatifidum (assembly GCA_037974775.1). Taxonomy (NCBI): domain Eukaryota; kingdom Viridiplantae; phylum Streptophyta; class Magnoliopsida; order Fabales; family Fabaceae; genus Cicer; species Cicer pinnatifidum. Next base: position 57,129,076 of record JBBPBR010000008.1, read on the forward strand.
GCAATTTTATCTTAGTTCGGTTGGCAATTTCTGGCAACGGATATTTAACAATTAAAATAAGCTTACCTATGACCGCATTGAATGCAAGCCATGTAAACCTACATAAAATTAAAAAATATCAAGAACTGAGATTGCAGTGAATCAAATCTACAATTAAAGTAAAATGATAAGAAGAACGAAGTATTGAAACTGATGAATTGTTTATGCATAATGCCTAAGAAATTATACATGAGAACAGATGGTTAAGATATCAGTCAATGTCAATCTAATTTAATTTTGTATCCATTAGTTTAGTCTTTATTTGATTTAAGTTATCTGTAATATACCTCCTCTATTGACAGAGTTATTATAAAATCCGCTAATATATGCTAACTTCTAATATGAAACATGTAAAGAAAACTCCTTATGAGCATGACTTTAGTCTTTAGAGATGATTTTCATAAATAGTTTAATTGTCATGCATTCTCATGTGTAATTGACAGTATATATAAATTAAATTCTTATTATTATTATTATTATAATCAAATAGTAAAGTGCTGGTTGTTTGGAAATATGAACAGAACGATTAAGCATAATTAGTAAGTGTGTGTTCTAATATGCGTCGATTCGAGTTTCAACTTCAGTCCATCAATTTAAATGATCAAATTAGCGTCATCAACAAATGAACGGTTTAATTTTCCAGTTTCTGTATAAAAATGCAACAATCTCAACCGCGAAGAGCAATGGCGCCAATTTAAGTTCTAAAACGCAGTGCGTATTGTTCCGTTGTGTGGTTGTTAAGAAAAAGTAAACGAATTAGCAGAAATAATAACAGGAGTTAGTTAGTTTATGGAATTTTCTCTGTTTAGACGAAAATTTTGAAGAAAAATTGCGTGAGGGAAGGACCTGAGGAACGTCATCGATCTCGTCCATGTCCTCCTCCATTTTCAGCGATCTTGTTTCTGCGCTACTAAGTAAACGTGTGAGTAAATGTGAACTGAAAAATCAAATGCGAGAAAGTCAAGAGAACTTGAGCGGGGAAAAATTGAAATGGAGGATCTCCTTTTTATATTGGGGTGGAAAACGATGGAAAATATGCATGCAACACCGAAGTGCTTGATACGGTGTCGTTTAGTGTTCCGAGAAGCATGGGCTCGTGTGTAATATAGGCCCAATCACATCATCGGGCTATGGATGGTTATCATTTTTTTTATTTGATTAAAAATTAAAATTGGTTTGAAATTAAAAAATATATATATTTTTTAGGCAAAAAAAAAATATTAAAATATGTATCTCTTTTTTTTTTTTTGACAAATTAAAATATGTATCTCAAATATGAGCTTGCACTTAAATTATATACGAACTTTAAAATATGATGCAACTTTTTGACTAAATAATTCAATTTTTTCATTAATAGTCGTATTTAGTTTTTACAAGTAAATACTCAAGTCAACCCAAAATTGTAATATTGCATTAATTAAGTTTCTCATATTATGAATGAATTGCATGTTAATAAGGTTATCTCTCAATTTATATGTCATATCAAATATGTCTCTAAAGATTATTCATTTAATTTCTAATTCATTATCAGTATTATCAATATTATCAATTAGCAAATAAAAATATATTTTTAAAAATATTAGCAAATAAACGGATTTGATTACAATTTTGCAATTTCAGTAAAAATATATTGAAATATAAATTTTTACATGTTAATTCAGTATCATAAATAGAATTTCATAGTTTTGTCCAAATAAAAATACAAAAACCAATGAGATATGTCGGGTAAATACCTTTTATTAAAAATAATTTTAATACAAAGAGTGAATCAAATATCAGTCAATTATCAACTGTGAAACTAATGTGGCATTATGAGAAATGTTTGAAAAAATTCCGTATAAATTGGACACCAAATCTTTGAAATAATCATGTCGGTGAGTTTGTTAGAGAAAACTCGCTTGTCTGTAGTAATAGTCTAGTAGATAGTATCGTCACTTTGAACAAGTTTTGTACACACGCATCCAATATTATTTTGACATTTTGTTTAATACCTGAATAAGAGGATACTGGTACTATTTGATGCAAATTTTTATGTTAACTATGTAAATATAAATTCAATTAATAAAATTTAATATAATTTAATAAATATCAATATTATTAAATTGAGTATAAATCAAAATAATAATAATTATTATTGTTTTCTGAATTATAATTAATAGAAAAATAGTTTATTAGTAAGTTGGTGGATGTTAAAGAGTAATCCTCAAGTATTTAAACTATTTGTTAATGTGAAGAAAGTTTAATACTTCTCTGTTAAACAAAACAAAAAGTTAGTACTCCATTTTCACCGCCTTTGAGATGTACCAAAAGTTTAAAAACTGAATTTCCCTTCTTTTCAAACTATATAAGTTTTGGATTCATGGAAAAAATAGAGAACGCCGTGAATTTAGAGAAACATTTATAAACAAGGCCGGCCACTATGATTTGATACACTTGGCACGAACATACATATACTACAACGGAGTAAGTAAAATAATATTTTAATCTAATCTAATCTCAATTAACGTTATTTAAAAAATATTATTTTATGTTTTCATTTTTGGAATATTTTAGTGCAGACCACTGAAATTTGTGATCTTCCACTATCGTATACGAAGCATCATCAGCATCAGCATCAACATCAACTCGGTTTCATTTTCTTCTATATATCTACTTCTCTTATCGATCACTACAAATACTAAAGAAGCTTCACCTATTATTATCCACGTTTTTTATTTGAAGCTCTTCTTATTTATAAAGAGTACCTTAACGTGCGCATCCGTGGTGGCGCATGATATGGAATCACCAACTTTTGTTTCGAAAGCGAGGACAGCCTTTCATTCCGCTGCTGCAAAAGCGGAGCGTGTTCTCTTAGACTTCAAATCAGATCGAGGTTCTCTTCACGCCACATCATAGATTTTTCCTATTTTCACTTTCAATTTTAATAAACGGATGTGCTTTTTTCTTCAATTTTCTTTTTCTTTTTTTGGATTTTATTTTATTAGAATTTTGTTGTTGTTGTTGAGATACTTGTTTTTTTGGGAATGAGCATTGACTCAATTTTTTGTTCGTTGAAAAGATCAAGATAAACAATCGCATAATAACTTGCCGAGAAATTCTGAAGTTGAATCTCCAAGCAAAGACAACAAGTCGAAGGTAATTGAGATTTAGCGTAGTTGTTTAAATGTTATTATCATTTGTGGTTTTTAATTGTTATGTTTCTATTCTATTGAGATTGGAATTTTTAATTTCAAATTGTTGCATTGAGCGTGGATACAATGTATGCATTTTCAAGGTACTACATTTGGATTTGGATTATCAAATGAGAGTTTATATGTTTGTTTTATTAGGTTTCGATTAAGGTTAATTAAGAAAGGGAGATTTAGATCAAATTTGTTTGTTTGTTTTCTGTATAGGTACTTTTTAAGCAGCATTTAGATCAAATTTGAAAGTGTATATGTTTGTTTTATTAGGTTCTGAATGAAGGTTAATTAAGAAGGGGGAATTTAGATCAAATTTGTTTGTTTGTTTTATGTATAGGTACTTGTTAAGCAGCATTTTTAATTTTAGTGGATGGTAATTACTTACAAAATGTGATATTTGTAATGGGATACTATTGCAGGTTCGCAGTGAATCAAAGCATATAAAGTGGAGGCCTCCGCATATAGGAATTAAACAAGATTGGCAAGATAAAATTAAGAACATTCGCATTGGGAGAAAAGAAGCTGAAGATACAGATAAAATTGGGGATGCAAACATGGCAATTCCATTTTATGATGAAAATTTGTATATCCTGAATGTGAAGAATGATCTTGAGGCTAAGGTAAGAAAATAGGAAACATTTTAACTCAACAATATAGCATTCTGTGATGTTAGCGAAGTCTAATAATGTGGTCTGTGAACATTTTGTTTTCAAAATAGTCTGTCAAAATGTGTCATCAAGTCCAACCTGGAAATTAATATGTAAGATAGAATATGTGGTATGGTTGTGGTGAGTTTTTTTAATTTCTAACGTTTGTTTGTTAAGAATCTCATGGTTAACTTCATTTTTCCGATAACTTAATTAAAAATACAGTTGAAATTTGCTTATTGATTTTCCAATTTAATTATACAAATAGGCTTCAGAAGCAATTCCATCTGTAGAAGGCCTAACTGCTGCGACTAAAGATCCCATTCCCGCATCCTCTGTGCTGAAGCAACTGGCTATTGCTGTTGAGTAAGTTGTTATTGTTTGCAACTCTTTTTCCTGCCACTTACCATGAACTACTACGTCAAAAGTTCAATTTTATTCTCTGGTTGTGAAAATCTCCTATTCTATTAGGCACTTAATCATTAAGATAGTATTAATCTGCATAATCAAACAATATTAGAATCTTGTTTCCCGTCTTTCAGAAGATTTTCAGCCTAACCTAATGATACAATTATCCTCTTCACTAAAATATTTGAACCTTTTGACTAGGGCTGGAAGTAAAACAAAGTCCATGAAAGATTTTATAGCTTCATCAGGAAGTTCTTCACCTGCCAGAGAGAGATCAGGCTTAACTCTCTCTGCAGTTAAGGCTTTGGTGTTGCGAGAAAAGGAGGATAAACTTACATCTGAGTTTAGTGGCGATGAAAAAGTTGTGCATTTGATCAATTCTCTTTTCGATCCAGGTATGTTGCATTTTAGGAGGCTTGGTGACGATGTTATTGCGTGAAACAACCTTTTCATGCTTATACTTTTATCCTCTGGCGTATTATCCTGTGATGATCTTTCACTTTCATTGTAATATTTGCAAGATATTCGCAGAGGGAGATTTCCTTAGAAGGAAGATTGATTCCAATGCAGAGGAAAATGACATAACATCTTTGCCACGAGATATTCACGGTGCTCCTCCTGAAAGTCTTGTTGTAAAGCTAGCTGAAATTACTGGAAACTACAAGTCCCTTCGAAAAATGGCTCTGTTCTGGTGCAGGGTTGTTGCTGAAGTACGTTTAACTCAAAAATAACTTTTGGTTATGATATCATATAGGCACAATATCGTTAACCTAGGAATTTAATTTTGATTTATTCCTTTGATCACATTTTCTATGATATCTAATATCTATTAAGTAGCTATTTGTTTAAGGACTTGAGTTCTTAGTAATAGAGTTCATCGTCATTACTAGATTAATACCTTCATCTCAGATCACATTAGTTGGACAATTAATATCTTCATCTTAGATCACCATATTGAGAAATTTATTTATTCTTTTCGTCCTTTTTTGTTATTATTTTAGAAGTTAGTGGTATTTTTCGTTTTGTTTTAGTTTTATGTTCTTTTTTTTTCCGTTGTTATTATCTGTTTTAGGCTATGGTTGTTGTTGTTACATATATATTTTTTATTGTGGTCTATTAAGTTTTCATCCAGTTGCTTCCTTCCTTCCCCTTATCAAATAAATAAAAAGCGAAGGAAAATCAGCTAACTATTCATATGCTGTGTTATTGGAAACTTTGAGATGGCTCTCTAAACATCTCAATCCAAGAGCCCTTACATGTGAACTTGTCTGCCTTACCTCTCCCCCTTCAAATCTGTTTGTTCTTGAAAGAAAAGAAACAAATATTATATAAACTCTGGTCTAGAATTTGTAACTTGAACTTGACTTTGGTCAGTAATGCTCCTCCTTAATTTTCCTTTTATAGTACTGACAAAGAAGAATATTTTATTTATTTACTGATGCAGCTGAGAAAACTTTGGGATGAAGAACAATATTTACCTGGAGTCCCTCAGAATGTGAATCCAGATCTGAAAACATGTCTTATGTATCAACACTTTCAAGTGATTAATTGTTGTATTTCTCGGAAGAGGCTCCGTATCATTGCGACTGAATCTCTAGACTCTTTGATGATGCAAGCTAGTTCAAACATGAATGAATCAGCCAAGAATGATGATGGGGCTCCGGCAAGCCCTGTTTTATATGCCAAATTAAGTACCGGGGAGCTTGTTCTTCGACTTGGTGCTGATTGCCCAGCTGGAGATTTGACATTGTTGGAAACTGGTGAAGCTGTGTACTCTCCTGTCACCCAGGTTTGATATATATTTTTTTGTTCTCTGTAATAGCTATCTGAACTTGTTATTATACTTGAGAAATTTGTGATTATTTCTTGTAGGAAGGACCTCTGCTTACAGAAGATTTAATCAGAGAAACAGAGGAGTTTGTGCTGCGGACTGGGAGGTCTGTATACCAACTGAGATTCATCTTTTTCCCAGTTTGTTACCTTAAATTCTAAACCCTTTCCTGTTTTCCTTATACAATGCCCAACTCTGTTTTATATTATCACAAACCTTCCGACTAAATAAATAGTCTCGTCTTGCTTCTGGATTAAATATGCCTTTTGAATTGTTTGGCATTATCTAAACCTGTCACCTTTTGACTTAGATCTATTACTCCCAGAGGACCAAGGTTTGGGAATCTAAATATATGACCTATGTCTACTTACACCTATTTTTAATTACAACAACAACCACCAAGTCTTATCCCACTAAGTAGGGTCAACATGGATAAAACGATGTCATAATGTTTTGTCATATAGCATTAGACCTATTTTTAATTAATTTTTATAAATTGATAAGTTGAATTGAATAGCTGGTTGCTCAATATAATATTTGTGTAATGTTATTTTGTAATTCATTGATAATCATGTGTTGTTTCTCATCTGACTAGTATTGCAAATGCTGGGTTCATTTAACTGCAGATGTGCAGCTATTATGCAGTACCTTATTTTTAGCATCATCTAACAATTTCATGATTACTGACTTGCCTTTTGTGGTTAGTGTTGGTGCTGGCTGCTCGCAACTGCTCTCAGATATGCAGGCTTTCAAGGTCAGGCTCTTCCTTGAAGTGAACTTTTCTTGCCATTATGAATGTTTATATGTTATAACTATTTCAAAAATGTTTAATGTTCTGTCTTGAGTTAGTTCTGTTTTTCATCTTATTTTAGGCTGCAAATCCTGGATGTATTTTGGAAGATTTTGTAAGATGGCACTCCCCTCCTGATTGGACAGACAATGAGACTAGTATCGAGGACACTGATGTTTTTGACAATGGCGAGTCATTGTCAACCAGAGGTCAGCTAAGTCGGCGTATGCAAAAAGAAGGTCTGCTAATGGTCTTTTTCATCCTACCTTGATGCTAAAAATCTGCTGCTACACAATTTCGTTTTTATTTTAATTATTTATGGATCATCAACATCTGATAGAACTGTGGATTTTCCACTGTCTTGTCACCAATAGTGGCAAAACTCTTGCTATATGGTCATAAATTTTACCATCATTTAGTTTATTGTGGCTTTGATCTCCAAAGAGGTCATAGTTTGCTGAGTTTTGAGGAAGGTATCATCGAATCTATGCTAAATATTGCAGGAATGGTTTAGTGCAGGGTGATCTAAGAACTCTTGTGGTAAACTGCTCAGATTCAGGCTTAGAATGTAGATAATTTGATTATTTTTTAATGTTGAATTAATAATTTCAAAGTTTGGTTGCGTGACTAGGAGGTCGCAAGTTTGAATTGGGTTGTGGAATCAGCCTCTTGCATATATAAGTTAGGGTTATCTGCAATAGACTCACAATGGGTTCAACTCTTTCCTGAACTCTGCCACAACAGGCTACCTACACTATGTTGTTCTCATTGCCAGTCATTGATGTTGGCTTAGATCTTCAAGTTTCGTATTCCCAACTGCCTTATGCAAACCATTGAGTTGAAAGTGTTTGCATCTTAGGTGTCTATATTTTTATGGCATCTATGAAAGATATTCACTGCCTTAATCGAATATCATATTACATATACGGTAAAGCATAGGTAGATAAGTGATTTAGAGTGTTGCTTTTTTATTATAACACAATCTGTAAGAAAAAAGGCGTTGTTGAGCACCAAAGTTGTTTTGATTACATATCAGAAAAACTTCTCTGAATTTCATTAGACGTTGATGATAGGTAATTTGTGGCGTGAATTGTGGGAAACATCTAAGCCAGTACCAGCTGTTAAGCAGGCACCTCTCTTCGATGAGGATTTGGCAGTGTAAGTAAATAATCAATTTTTTGTATTTATATTCTCCCATAATGTCGTGAATCTCATTTTTACATTCTTTTGTAGAGAGGGCATCCTCAATGCATTTGAGGACATCCATCCTTTTGAGCTTTTTGGGCAGTTGTTTGTCTCTTTAGTAAGCTCTTTCTTTTTGGACAGTTATTTACGATGATCTTTTATTTCATCCATTTTTAATCATTATAATTGCTCTCAACTCTGAATTATTTCATGTTTTTTATAATTGCATAAAGAGTATATTTCATTTTGTCACCAAGTATCAAATTTTTGCATATGCACCACTTAATAACTAAATGTCAAAATATAAAATTTCATACAAATCAAAAACCAATTGACACTTCGAAGCACTGCTTTTCTTTATCAGTGTATCCTTTTATATATAAGGAAATGTTCACTATTAGACTAGAATCTTATGTAACACTCCAACCAATATTCAAATTATTTGAAATTTGATACATGTAATCATGAAGACAATATCACATGATTTGATGATCGAAGTGGTTAATTTCACATTTTATTTAGTGATGAAATCGTGAAAATCTGACACCTAATATTAATTGATTATTTCCTACACCCCCCCACAGTTAAACCATTTTTATGCCTTTCCTAACGTTAAACCTTTTGTCTTGATTTGCGATACAGCTTGGGTTAGGATTTGCAATTGCTGAATCGATGCTGTCTAGTAACAAGGACTTCTCAAAGTTGTTCTATGACTGCAAGGAGTACATAGTTGCCACATGCCAGAGCAACAAATGGAGTGAGAAAGTCGACGACCTTGTCCAGGTGGGTACTTTTTGACTTTGACTAATTTATTCATTGTTTATAAGAGCAACGTAAATCGATAGTGAGACTGGGTGTTGTTGATTTTCATATATACAACTATTTGATAGTAATATCATTCAATTGTTAATTTAACGTTCACGTCTCATGTTCCTGCCTAGGTATATGAAACGGTGGAGACAATGTTACTGAATCCTGAAGAAGCATTGAAGTTGATGAAACAGACAGAAGAATCGATTGCAGTTACTGATGAACCAAAGAGCCGGCTTAAGAGGCTTAGCCTTATCTTCAGCAGCAAAGATAAAGCATTGAAAAAGCCAGTGTCAAAAGATCAAATAAACGATGAAGAAAAGACAACACGACAATCATTCTCAAGTTTCTTTGAAACTAAGTCATCTTTATTTTCAAAGAAGCCTCCTAGGTCTGGATGTCCATCTCCTTCTGAGAAACCACCTCTAGAAACTGACTGGACAATTGTTTAACAAATTTTACCCTCTCCCTGTTTATACTCGCTCTCCCCCTTTAAGCATATAACTGTAAAGTTTCTTTATTCTTTTTCCCATTACTTGGTTGAATTCTGTAGTAAATTTAATGAATGTTGTGTTATTTTTGTTTAAACTAAATCTGAAGGAATTGAATGTATATCATTTTTAAGCGACACATTATTTCTGTTCTTTTCCTTTTGCTTTCGCAACCTTACCCTTTTGGGTGTTGGAATTACTCCCACCAGTGTGATAACTCTTTGCAGATACTCCTACAGTTGTGGCTTATTGATTACAAAGTTTTCCTTTATATCTATGTCCATCAAAGATCACCTCTCCAAAGCAGTGACAAGGACAATTTGGTATCAGAAAATTGGTATCGCTACCAAGTTTAAAACAACACAAATGACTTTTATAATCTTAATGTAAACTAAAGATAGAAAGACAAATTCAAACAACTACACAGTTGTTGTTCGAGCATCCTGGGCACATTTTAGTAATCATTTTTCTTCATATCAAGGGTGCTTGTCTATTCATCTTCAACATCATCAACCTTCTGGTCTTCATTCAGTTTATCAAATCCAAAATATTTGGTAAGAAAATCTGGCACGACGAAATTTGCTATGAAGTATACTGATATAAGCAGAGCACTGCAATGTATAAACAAAGTTTTGAGCAACTTGTGACCATAAAAAAACTGAAGGATCTATGTACAGAAAACAACCTTGTTTATGTTTGCAGCTTGTTATATCTCCTAGAGTTAAAAAATACTATATATAACCATGAATAATGAACAAGGAAAAGAAAAAACCGGACCTTACTGGGAGAAAGGTGGATGGGTCACCGGGTTTGGGAGGTGAAGTAGCAGCAACAACAATGAAATGTGGAAGTGCCTTGGTACTTAATGAGCTTGCTGAAGGAAAGTGGTTGCAAATTGTAGGTTCTCCCCAAAGTAGTTTGGTGGTGTGCCCCATCCCTATATGCTGTTGTTGCTGTGGTTTGAATTTTGCATGGATGGGAAACAATGAAGAGTAGAAGTGGTGGAGGCAAGTCATGGTGAAGTTTACTAGTTGAAAGCTTGTCTTCAAAAAGATATAGTTTTGGTTCACTATGTTCACTCAGTCTGCTTAATTGGGATAATGTTTGGCAGGGAGGTATTTTAGTAAATATGATATAGCAGAATGCTTATGTCATCTATTTCTGTAGTATTTTGCCGCTCAAGTGCATAATTAAGTTGAATTAATGATTAATGATAATAGTAATAGTAAAGTACTTTCAGTCCATACATATATATATATACATGGATGCTTTGTTCCTTGATGAAGACAAAAGTCACATTTTTTATTTTAAGAGCGAAATATTATGTTTTTTCACATACGGAAATGTATGTGTTCCATCATGGTATCGACTGTGCAAATACTTCCAAAATACATATTCACAATTTATTTTTCATAAAATATCACAATAAAATTAATCTTAAATCTAAAATATTTTTGAAAAAAAATCATGTGACAGTAAAGATGATGACAAATTTGTAGGGAAAAATTCGTAACGTCTTCATCTTCTTCCTTACTATATTAGTTGGTTTAGCATGTGAGGAGGACCAAGACAGTATGAGAGACGCAGAAAAGTGGCATGGCTAAATGAATTTATTAGAGTATATAAGTTGAAAGTACGTAGCTTAATTGAAAATAGAAAGCATAGTAAATGGCATAAGTATATTGAAATAGATAGGTTGGTGAATGAAACAAATAATCGATTTTAGAGTGTCTCAATTTGGATGAAAAGTACAAAATAATTGCAGAAGCATGGTTTCTTTCTTCTTTGGTTCTACTTGCCATTGAAATACATTGTCCTCCACAATTGTTTTTTTGGAAAACGTTCCCTCCACTTCCTTTTTTCCTTACAAAACCATGGAAACCTCTTCTTCAACACAAATCCTCATTATTTCAAAAACTCTCATCCTTTCATTGCAAAAACTCTCCACAGTGAAAAGCTTAATTACAATGTATTCCACAATTGCCATGGCGGCGATTAGTGTGACGATTATGTTGGCCGGAGCTGTGATTTCTTTTTTCATTTTGGTTGGGAGATTATGGTTCTTAATTTGGTCGGACAAACCACGGGGAGTCGTGTCACCTATTGAGCCGGAGGACATGCTGCCGGAGCCGCTGCCGGAGGATTTAGCCGCATGAAGCCATTGAAGATGGGTTTGAGGGGCAAAATGGTGATTATGTTGTTGTGTATTTATTTTTGGTGTTTTTTTCTATCTTTCTTTATTTTGAGAATAGGAGTATTTCTGTTTTGTTTAAAGATATGTAGACTCTACCTGATGTTTGCTTTTGTTTCCAAGATATTTGACACTATTCAATATACACTTTTGCTAAATTTTGAATTTTTATTTCAATGTTTTATTTTAATTTGACGATTAGTGTATTGGAAATTAGAGAGTCTAGGACTACTTTGTTAAAATGAAATATAAATAAAATGATAATCGAAAATATTTGATTTTATATTTCGGTTATTATTTTATTTAATTTTCATTATGATAAATTTATATTTTATTATTTTTGTTTATATAAAGTAGAGTATAATCATCCGAAATAAAATATAAAATAAAATATAAGTAAAATTAATATATATAT
>JBBPBR010000008.1:57141629-57151843 GCA_037974775.1 Cicer pinnatifidum
TTTTAATTTTTTACAAATATAAATTCAAACAGATTAGTGTTTAAACTACAATTTATCATACAATTATATAGAAGCTGATGATATGTATCATTATGTTATTAATGGTATATTGGTATTTGTGAACTTTCTACATAACTTTTAACAAAACATAAAAAGATAACTTTCGGCGATTTCTAACTAAACAAATGAATGATTATGACGACAATTTTATAATGATTTCTACTATCATTTTCAAAAAGAAATTGGTGTGTTTTCATTTCCAAATTGTAATTTCTTTTTATGATTTTGTTTCCTTTTCTTTTTATGACATGTGGACTGTTAAATAATCCAATCTCAGTTTAAATATAAATAAAAAATTGACAAAAAACCATATCCAATTTGTTTTGTCTTGAATTAAAAAATGTCATATTTTTTTTCAGCTGGTAATCTGTTGCACGTGTTTTTGCAAGGTACCAAACTTTCTTTCACCCAAAATTCAATTTCAGTTTACAAAACAAAATTGAGCAGGGCAGAGTGCGAATCTCTTATTGATTGATTTTGAAAGTGCCCATTTGTCATTGTCCGATCTTAATTATAATCTCCAAATATTTTTTGTCTAGATTTAATTATAAAAGTTTCAAGAATTGAATCATGGTTCTGCTCAATTCAATTTTTGCATCTTTTATTTTAAGTTTGAAATCAAAACTTCAGAAAATTAATTATTGTAAAATTTGTTGTATTTTCTAAGAAAAAAAAGTATGTTAATGAGATACATATTGACATTCTCCATTAATTTAATATTTTTATGTAAATTTCATTGCCATATATAATAACTTGATAACTTTAACTTCAGCCGAGTAGCTCTATGGAAAATTTAAAATAGTAGAAAGCAAAGTAAATGTCAAAGGTACAAAATGATTGCAGAAATATGGTTTCCTCCTTTTTTTTGTTTTTAAAAAGTCTCCTCGTTTGATTCAAATTGTTTTTGTTTTCCCATAGCCAATTAACCACTTTCATCGTTACATTTGAGTTCATTAAAAAAAAAAACCTTTAAAACTCTTTCTGAAATTGCATTAAATGTTGTCCACCATCGAGACAATTGCATTAAAGCTATCAATTTCCATAGTTTGACATGGTGAGTTTTGAGAAACAAAATAGTGATTATGTTGTGCTTAATTAATGTAACGTTTAGTTATATTTTTGATCTTAATTTTCACTAACATATATAATTGGTATCTCTATTTAAAAAATTGACATTTTTAGTATTTTTTTTATAATTTTGAATTATAAAAATGACGATTTGACATATTTTAAATAACGTGACATACAATTTATTAACATAGTAAAATCATATAGAAGATATATTAATTATTTATATATTATTAATTAAATTATAAAAATAAAAATTTTATAAAGTTGAATGTTAGATTTTTATGGAGTTTTATCGTCGTTTTATTGATGTTAATTATTTTACATAATTCTTTTACAATATGCTTAATATTCAATCAAATCGGCAATGTAAAAATAAGTTTTTTTTATCTAATACTATTTTTTTTTCTTCTTATTTAATTATATTTTTTTTTCTAAGGATTAGTTTCTAACAATGTATTTTTCAATTCTTAAGAATTTGAAAATGTGCATTTGTTGAGGTTTGTTGAGAAAGAAGCCAAAAAGTTCATCTATAACTTTTACTTCCATAAAACTCATTTCTCTGCCCCATATGCCATTGACAAATGAATGGTCTATCACTGAAACCTTTAGATTTAATGGGTAAAATTACTCTTGTATTATGCAAGATCCATATAGCCTATGCACCTTAGCCCTCCCATGTAATTGTTTTATTAATATGCATATAAAAAAAGTTAAAGGTTGAACTTATCAAACAATACCTTCAGTTCAAAATAGAATCAGTTTGATGAACGATATAAAATAGATATATGATAAAATAAGAAGCATGATAGAAACAGTATAAGACATAGACATCATAGAAAATTATCGTATGTGTTTGATGTACAAATGATAACAAACTTGATAAAATTAATTTATCAACTATTTGATACATTTATATTATGATACATGAGACAATCAAATGATATAATTTATATTATGATAAAATGATAAATTTATTTTTATAATTTATTTAATTTTTTTCTTATTAAATGACAATGTAAAACTATTTTACAATAACAATGTATATATGTTAATATCAATAAAACAAATTTTACATTTTAAAAAGTTTAAAACACACTTTTAAAAATATTTTTATCTAAAAATTTATATATATTTGATTTCTTGGTGATACCTTAATATACTTGTTAATATTTGTATTTATATATTTATAAATAAAAGTAAAACATCCATAAAATTTAAAGGAGGGGTGGAAAAATAATAATGTGATAGAAGAAAAACAAAATGGAACAATGATATAATATTACAATCATCATTCTAATGACTCACAAAATCCATAGTCACTTGTCCGTAGGCAAATTTCAAGATTACTTTGAGTGACATTTGAGAGTAATATAAATGATAACTAAGGGATCAAAATATTAATCAATCAATCTATTTACAGTCCACTAAAAATTCGTAAAAAGAATCCAATCCAATTTATTCCCCGAAAATAAAATCCCAGCCATCCATTATCATAATTTCAATGGATGGTTATCCATTTCTTCAAAAAAAATTGACGGATATATATACAGTCCATCTAATTACTTTCTTTTGAGCATTATAATAAATTAATTATAATATTTATTATTATTTGTAAAAATAATATGATTTAATTTTTTATAAAGCTATATTTTCTTTTGATAGAAAAAGTTGTGTTTTATTTTTAAAAATTATTTTTGACAATGTTTACAAAATCAGTTTTATATTATTTAAAAAATAGTAATTTCTAAAATAGTGATATTTATTATATTAAAAAAGTTAATATTTTTTAGAGAAAATTCTATTTTTTCTTATTTTGAAAATAATTTCATTTATTTGTTTTTAAATAAAAAAGAAGTTTCTTAACAGAAAAGCAGTATATATTTGAAAGGACAAAAATGTTTTCTAGAACATTTTCAAAATAAGTGTAATAAATTATATATTATTATTTATTTAATATTTATATTGTCAACTATTTTTATATTGTCTATCTTCGCACAGTAACCCGCTTCACATGACCTGCCACATAACTCATCCAAATACACGAATAAGTTTGTTTTCTTACTAAAACAAATCTTTTATTAGTTTATAAGAAAAAAAAATATATTTTAAAAAGAAATATTTGAATCTTTCCTAAAACAAAATATACATTCAACTCTAAAATGAAAATATTTTTGGACAGAAATAAAAAAATTAATAAAACACGCGAATCGCGATATTTGACTTTGGGATAATATATACAAAAAACATTAATAGCGAAATAAAAGGAAAATTTTAAACAAATCAATCATCAATATCTCATTACATAAAGAAAAAGAAAGTGAAAACATTATTATTCTCTCATCGTCGGCGATCTCCTCCTCTGCCTTATTCAACCCTATTTTTCGATCTACGTTTCCACACTCAGGTGAACCACTCAAATTTCATCTCTATTATTTATTTTTCTCCTATTTTTGTTCCAATCATATGAATTTTAATTCCGCACACTTTATTTTTTTATTTTTATTTTTTTGTTATTATTATTATTATTGCTGTTGTTTTGAAACGAAATCGATCGATTATTCGATTTATAATGTTGGTGATGAAATTGTTATTATGTTAAATTAGGTTTGAATTTTGAAAGAAGAATAAGAAGAAGAACGTAAGTAATCATGTTTGGTGTTGTAAGGCGAAGGGTTGCTTCTGGAGGCACATCTTCGGTGAGAATTTATTCTCACTTTTTTTTTTACGATGAAATTTCTATTTTGAATGTTTATTTATTAATCCATGGTTTGTGAAGTTGTAAAGTTTAAGTGAAGCTTGTTACCTTTGTTGTATATATACTTCAGTTGCTTGGTCAGTCAGGGCTGAAAATCCGGTCTGGCACTGCTAGAGTTTCTTCCATTGTGGAAAAAGAGGTATTTTTCTGCACCTAATTGTTTTAATGTTAGTATTTTTTTTTGTTTCTTTGTCTAAGATGCAGATGATTACCATAGTATTATTTTTGGGACGTGTGTTTAGTGTATTTCTTAGTTAAATTTTACAATTCCCTAATTTTGCGTAACTGTTGTGATTGTATTTGACAAAAAAGAATTGTAAATTTAAGCCTTGGAAGACTCCTGTCTAGTTTTCATTTAGACCCTGTTTGCAATTTGCTTTGCATAAACAACTCAATTAAGCGTTTACCATATAAGTGTCTATGTCTAAGCTATTTATGTAATAAAGTCAAACTGTTTTTATATAAGTTATTGGTTGCTCTTATAAACTATCCTGAAAAGCTTATGAAAAGAAGTTTAAAACTACTTATGGACATGTTAAAAACTGTTCCCAAACTGTCTGGCAAGTACTTATGCCAGTGTGTAAGCTTAAATAAGCTAATCCAAATAAGCTTAAATAAGCTAATCCAAATAAGCTTAAATAATACTTTTCATTTCTAAATAATTTTCTACTTATGTCTATTCTGGATTTTTCAACTGTTTTGAAAAGAAGTTAGTCAAAGTTGATTCTGTTTGTGACTGGTTCTCTTCGGTGTTGTTTGAATTCTCTTCTGTGATGATGTTTGTGTTCTGTTCAAAATGTGATTGTTCAATTTCAATGTGATGTGGTAAGGATTTCCCTTTTTACTTAATTGAAGTTTGTAAATCATGTGTTTGCTAATTGATGTAAGTCTTCTTATATGAACTGCCCACACTTGCTCATCAGACACTGCTTAGTACTGCAAATTCTATTTGGAGGGTGCCTCTTGACACTCTTGTCTTCTCTATATTGAATTCTTCTTTTCTCTAAAAACATTATATTTATTGGAATGGTTAGATTTACAACTTACCTGCTAATGTGTTTTATCTTTTGATTGCTTTTATTGTTTTAGATGTTTAACTTAGTAGTCATATCCTTTCAATTATATTTTTTATGTTCAACAGATTGCATTTAGCTCAGGAGGATGTGGCAATATCCGGAATATCTGTCACACAACACCTGGTAATTTTGTGTTTTTTTTTTTGTTTTAAAAATACATTAGCTGGTACAAATTTAAATGATTATGTAATTGTGCAATTATTGTCACCATCCTTTTTTTTGTTACAGGACGCTGGATTAATTCAAAACCTTTAAGGTTAGTTGTTCCTTTATTGGTCATAAGCTTTAAATATTGCTTTAGGATATTTAATTTATGTCGGCTCAGAAGTCAGAACTGGTAAAATGAGCTAGTTATAGGAATATTTAGTTATAGTAATATTCAAATGGTGGAGGTTGGGAAAAATAATATAAGGCTCTCCAACAACCTTCTAAAGCTATAAACAGGTTTGAATTTTGGAGACTTCAGCAGCATACATATGGTTTAAATGAAGTTTGAGAACAGAAATAAAATAATATGTACACATTTCTTGTTTCCTAAACAAATAGGCTATTCAGGGTATGAAAATGAAAGCAATGGTAATAAAATTCATTGTCAGAAAACGAAATAATGAAATTGTTCTCAAAAGTTAGCAAACTCTAAATTTTCATTGTTAATAATCAAATGCTAGCAAAATTTCTATGACTTCCATGTTATTAGTTGCCATTTTTACATTTTTTCTTGTATGTTGGTAATTTAGGCTTATGGACATAAGCATCAGATCATGCATTTGGCTTCATATGATAACCAAACATTTATATTTAGCAGTGGTGATGGTTTTAGTAAGGGCATTGGTTGTCCCAGATAAACAAGTTGTATGACATTTTTTGGAAGCATGGAAAAATTCAAAAGATGTATTTTCTGTAATCTACTTTCATGGATACTCACACTCTTCAGGAAACAAATTCTGTTGATAAACTTGTCACATGCAGTTTGGGGTGCAACAATTATAGTTCAACTTTGTTACTTTATACTTTCACTGCGTTCACTCTGCCTCTGTGTTTATTTGTGTCTGCTGATGTAATAACTAATAATCTGAAAATTGCTAATTGCTATGCAGGGACATTTTTTATCAAGAGGCTTCCATTCAAACATGGAGGCATTCATTTTCTTCAGAAAGTGGTGAGATATTAACGTGCCTCTTCCTGTCAGTTTTCTGTCGTTTAAGTTACATATATACATTGAGGTTACCTATATAAATTGAGGCATTCAAGGTATTTTTTTCATGAAAGAAAACTACACATACATTGAGTTTATTGTAAGAGTTTTAGCTTTTATGAGAGAGGATTACGTCACAAAATCCATGGTTATGATGATAGAGTATTGCACATGTGTATTTCTGAAATTTAGTTACTGTATAACTAATTTTATTGTAATAGAATTTAGAATGTATTGTTTGATTGAAAAGATATCGTATTTCTGTCCAGCGTGGCATAGAAGAATGGCAATCCTTGGGAGTTTGGTAATTGACATTTATGAAGTTGTGCTTGTTATGTGTGCATTATGTCTTTTTTTTACAAGAATTCCGCATATATGTAGGAATACGCAGAATGTTCCAAAATGCAGTTACATTTTATTAATTAGAGTCCAGAGTCTTGGGTATAAGACCAAATAAGTCATGTGAATGCTAATTTGATAAGTGTAGTTTTTTTTTCCCTGGCATTTATGTTGTTCAGTTGACTTGTTCTGTTTTTTCTTTTGATTTCTGATCTGTTATCAAATATAATTTTTTATTTGTGATACAGGAGATTCTGTTGATGTTGTGGTCCCTCCATTGGCTGAATCCATCGAAGATGGGACTCTCGCAAAATTCCTGAAGAGTATGTTAACCAACTCCTTGTATATGTTTTGTTTACAGCTACTTGTTCTTTTTAATGGTTATTGGTGATTGACTGTGACATCTTTTGTTTTGATGTACGGGAGCAGGGGTTGGTGACAGGGTTAATATTGATGAACCAATTGCTCAAATTGAAACAGATAAGGTTTGATGTTAAAAAAATATGCAAATGTTTGTGTGAAGCATTTGGATAGTTATTAGTGGGTACAGTTTTCTTTGTTCCTAAATAGTTAACACTGTTTTCCTTATTCCTGTATTAGGTGACAATTGATGTTACAAGTCCCGAGTCAGGTGTGATTGTGAAGGTACTGTTGGATAGGTTCAGAACATTCTTACTCCCACAAGCCAGCTACCCCGTGAAGTCCATTTTTTTTACTTTCTTTCTTTAATTCAATTTTGTTCATGTGATCTATTTAATGATTTGTAGCTTCTAGCCAATGAAGGGGATACAGTTGAGCCAGGTCACAAGATAGCAATCATTTCAAGGTCTGCTGATGCTACAACTCATGTTGCGCCATCTGAGACTGCACCTGAGAAACCTGCTCCTAAGCCAACCCAAAAGGTTAGTGAGCCCGAGGAGAAGAAAGCTCCTAAAGTTGAAACAGCTAAGACAGAGAAGCCAAAAGCACCTGCTCCACAAAGCTCTCCAAGTGAGCCACAGCTTCCTCCTAAGGAAAGAGAAAGACGAGTGAGTCATTGTGATTTTCTAATTGTCTTAGCTACCTGAATTATGTTAAACATTTTTTTTTAATTTTAGTGTCTTCCTTCATTATCAAGGTTCCTATGACAAGGCTTCGGAAACGGGTTGCTACACGGTTGAAGGATTCACAAAACACATTTGCTATGCTGACAACCTTCAACGAAGTTGATATGTAAGTTTCATTGATTGTCAAATTGTAGCAGAAGCTTTGAATATTGCCTCAATCTTCAAATGTGTAAATATTCCCTATTATGCATTATTTGGTGATGCTTACTTTGAATAATAATATTGGAAACTGTGGGCATGGTCCTTGTGGTACACAGTAGTCTAAATTTAATGAATTTCTCAAGTCATCGTGTGTGTGTGTGCGCGCGCTCTAAACCAATGGTGACTTTATTTGTTTATTATTATTTATTGTTGCTATAATTCTTGACATGGATGTATCTATTGAACTACCATGGTCATTCTCTCCCTGATTGCTCTGCTATTTATAACAGGACTAATTTGATGAAGCTCCGTGCTGATTATAAGGATGCTTTTGTTGAAAAGCATGGTGTCAAATTGGGACTTATGTCCGGGTTTATCAAAGTATGCTTTCTAATTATGGAAGTATTGATTAATGAGTTTTCTTTTTCTTTCTATATTTTTTAATTTTTTTTTCTTTCTCACTATGCTAGGCTGCTGTCAATGCACTTCAAAATCAACCAATTATTAATGCAGTCATTGATGGGGATGATATTATATACAGAGATTATATAGATATCAGCATAGCTGTTGGAACTCCGAAGGTTTTTATCAGTCACCTCAACCTTTATTCATTTACTTTTACTATCAACCTTTACTCATTTACTTTTACTATCTTTTATTATACGGAGAAATCCTTGGGGCTGGATTTATTATACTTTTGGTGAAACCTAACCATGTTATTGACCTATGTCGATTGATGTTGTTATGGCTGATCTTCAAAATTTGAATGGTTGGGTTAAAGGGAGCCAATTAAGTATATATTTTTATTTACACTACTTTTAATGTTATTAAACTTCAAAGTTGTCTTCCCAGGGACTTGTTGTGCCAGTCATCCGCAATGCTGATACAATGAACTTTGCGGATATAGAAAAACAGATCAATGCTTTCGCAAAGAAGGCTAATGCTGGAACCTTATCAATTGATGAGATGGCTGGAGGCACTCTTACAATATCAAATGGCGGTGTTTATGGAAGTCTTTTGAGTACCCCTATTATCAACCCTCCTCAGGTTTGCAACTTCTGCTAAGACGACACTTATTATGATTTTTCTTTTATTTTATAGAACGTTCTTGTATATATGGTAAATGGCATTTTTGTATATATAGGAATGAACAATAAGTGATTTCATGCAATTTTTTGTGTCGTTTGTCACACGATCAGACCATATCATATCTCTAGTAACATTTTTTTTGACAAAGCATGTCTTTCGTAACTAGTCAAAATGAATTTTGTTTTCACACTGCAATCAGTATATAATTCAAAATACCTAACCAAATGTTCTGGTCTTTTACTTGCAAGGAGTAAGATTTTGATTAGTGCATTGCTTTCCTTTTCTTTTTAATGATACTAAATAAATGTTAGCAATTTTGCAAAAATTTTTTTGGATAGAAATCTCATGCAGCTGTTGTTTTTGGCAGTCGGCAATCTTGGGTATGCATTCCATAGTCAGCCGTCCAATGGTTGTCGGAGGAAATGTTGTTCCAAGGCCAATGATGTACACTGCTCTAACATATGACCACAGAATAATTGATGGCAGAGAGGCCGTGTTCTTTCTGCGACGCATCAAAGATATCGTGGAGGACCCTCGCAGGCTCTTGCTCGACATATAAACAGAATCAGAATCTCAAACTATGCGAGTAAATTATATTTCTTAGAATTCTGATACCATAAATGGGCACCCTTTTGTTTCGGGTCTTGAATATTGCGGCGTGATTTACAATATTTTATTGAGCAAGTTCTTTAGGTTCAGATCATAATCTATCCGACATAAACTCAGAAGGTTTGTTTCTTTTCACCCATCCCTCTCAAACGAGAGGGTGATAGTTTTTGTCTCATAATGAAACTTATAAGTTGTATGAAACGGCTATGAAGCATATTACGGTATTCTCCCTCAAGTTATAATGCTGACTTAATTTTTCTATATTAAATAATGTGATTTAATTTTTATTTATCAAATAAAGCGATTTAATTTAAATTCATGCTAATCTTCGCTACAATATTTGTTGTAAATTAAATTTTTGTCTCAAGCAGACTTATAAGTTCCCTGAACTGTATGATTCTGATTCTAGTTTCAGAGGTTAGGTAATTAGATTTGATTTATTTTGATATTAAAAGCTTGTTTAAAATAAAAGTCGAGAATTAGTACTTAACACATTAAATTAAAGGTTGGTAATTACTGTTAATCTGTTTTTTTCTTATAATAATTGTCATTTAAAAATATTTGGTTAAAGCATTGTCGTACAATTTTTTTAAAATGACTAGATATATTCAATGATTCGGTCTAAATCAAGTGAAGTTGGACTTTTAATGAGATAAAGTTTAGAGGGAAAAATTATTATTTTCATAATAAAAGGGTCAAAATTGTTAAAATTTGGAGTAAAAAGTGCATCTTATCTTATTCCCTCTTAAGAAGTTGTAAGTCATCTCTTCAAA
>JBBPBR010000008.1:57153574-57164084 GCA_037974775.1 Cicer pinnatifidum
AAAAAAAAAAAAGAAAAGAATTATAGAAGAGAAATTTGCAAGCTTACCTTCTTCCTCTCCACATTCATCAATACACCATAAGAACCATTTCAACTACAAATAAATTTTTACTACCTCATAAAAACAAAAACATATAAACAAAATATAAAAATAGAAAGAGAGTACTTGTGAGAGGGAGGAAAAAAACCTTAAAAAAAGAAAGAAGAAAAGGGACAAACTTTACTGCCGCTGGTACACGACCACCGTTTCCGTTCCCAACGTCGTGACAGGCCACCGCCACCGCCACCGCCACTGCCTCCACCACCACCACATCCACCCAGCCACCGCCTCCGCCTCTGGACTTCTACCTCAAGGTTGGAACTGCTGCATTTGGGATTTGGGTAGGATAATTTCCTTTATGTGGTTTCAACTGACATGAGGCATAGGCAACAACTTGTTTATTTTGCATCAATACACAATCTACACCCTTCAAAGATGCATCACAAAAGACTTCAAATCCTAAAGATCTGTTCGAAATGACCAGTATAAGAGTTATTGTCAATCTTATCTTTAGTGTTTGAATACTCTTCACTTTCATGATCCCATACATAAGGATGATCCTTACGTGTCCACCTTGTTAGAGGCAAGATTATTTAAGAAAGGTGATATTCTATAACGAGCAATATAGATATGGGTTATGTTCAAGAATTAAGTCTATGGAAAATTCTATCTCTTTCTTTGAAGGCAAAGATGTTATATTCACATGGAAAATATTGAAAATATATTTATATTTATTACATATCAGGTAAATAGGGATAATATCTCTCATATTTATTTATGTATTTATTGCTTTGAGCCTATATAAAACGGACTCCGTTGTGTAGTTCAGACACACGGTTTCACCATATGTCTCTCTCATTTTCTCTTATTCAACATGGTATCAGAGCCTATTTCGATCCTCCTTGAATGATTCCGCCTCTATTCCGCTGCCGAGTTCCCAACAGTTTGGGAATATAATCATAGTTTCTCTTTTATAGCATGATCATTCCTTTTTCTGACTACTGACGCTTCCGCCCACAATCGTCGCTGCTGCCCTGTCTGCTCTGCTACTGTCGCAGCCATCGTCTACTACTGCTGTCTGCCGTCGTTGCCGGAAACGTTTTCTGACACAACTACTTCCATTATGTGCGAAATCTCTCAATCTACACAACTCAGATTTTTTTTAGGTCAAAAGTTGATCCACACGCGCTCATGTGCCTCCAAGATCCGCCGTGTTCATCTCACGCGCCACCACCAGCAGCCTCGAGCTCAGGCGCGTCTATCCGCTTTTCGGCATAATGTTTTAGTCGTCTAGATTGAGTTTTCCTTCCTGGTTTCAGATCTGTTTTAAGTTTTTTTTTTTCTTTCGAACCACATGCATACAACTTGGCAATTTGTCCCAGATACATTGGCCCCATCTTTGTCCCAGATGTACTGGCCTTGCCTTTCTCTCCTTGAAACATGTCTCTCTCTCCTTGAAGAAAATTCAAGTTTAAATATTTTCAGTCTCTTATATTATTGGTTTGAAGTTTTCAAATGCAGTTTTTTAGAAGGACGGACCTTGCTTTGTTCAACTGCTTGCCATGAATTTCTCTCATGCTGATGATCATTCCGGCTATCTGGCTAGGCTGTATTCATAGCAATTCTCTCCGACTTCATCTGCATCCTTGAGTTGTCTTTTCATCTTTTTTAACTATTTTACGGAGCAAAACATTGTTTTCTTGTAACAAGCTAAAACTTAGTAAGCTTTAGCTTGAGGGGGAGTGTTAGAATATTAGAAAATATCTTATAATATCTTTTATCTTATAATATCTTGAGTTATTTTCTATGATCAATTTATAATCATAGAGAATCTTAGAATATCTCTTATTATTATTATTATTATTATTATTATTATTATTATTATTATTATTATTATTATTATTATTATTATTATTATTATTATTATTATTATGATTTATTCCTAATTTATGATTTAGTCTATGTTTCTCTATAAATAGAGATTAGTATTGAGTCTATTATAATCAAGTTAGCATTAAGCTACTATCAATAATATTCAAACCCTTATTATTTTCTCTCATCTTTTTCTCTAAAATCCCACAACTTCAACATGGTATCAGAACTCGAGTTCCGCTGTTTCGGCCGCACAAAGTGGTAATTCACCGGTTTGCATCTCACCTTCTCATAGCCCATGGATTCTCAATTCTGGTGCATCTGATCACATTACTGGTAATAAGGCTCTTTTCTCCTCTCTCATAACATCTGGTTATTTACCTAAGATAGTCTCAGCCAATGGTTCCCAAACACAGTCTCAAGGGATTGGCACTGTCCAAATCCTCCCTACTCTATTAGTTAAATCTGTCCTTTATGTGCCTGACTATCCATTTAATTTAATTTCTATCAGTCGATTGACTCGTTCTCATGACTGTGTTGTCACGTTTACTAATTGCGATGTTACCTTGCAAGATCGAATATCAAGACGACAAATTGGTGTCGGATGTGAGTCTAATGGTCTTTATTACCTCTCAAACCCATCAACAACATGTCCTACCACATATTCTCCTCTTACTATACATGCTCAGTTAGGTCATCCGAGTCTTCCCAAACTTCAATAATTAGTACCTAACCTAACCAAATTATCTAGCTTAAATTGTGAGTCGTGTCAGTTAGGGAAACACACTCGTAGTCATTTCACTGATCGAGCTAATAAACGAGCTTCCTCCCCTTTTGCTTTAGTTCACTCAGATGTTTGGGGTCCCTCTCGTACTATTTCCACACTTGAGTCTAGATATTTTGTTACCTTTATCGATTATTTTTCCCGTTGTACGTGGTTATTTTTAATGAAAAATAGGTCTGAATTATTTTCTATTTTTGAACAATTTTATAAGGAAATTAAAACTCAATTTGGTGTATCAATTCGCACTTTGCGCAGTGATAATGCCCGCGAATATTTGTCCCATTAATTTCAAAATTTTATGACCTCAAACGAAATTCTTCATCAAACATCTTGTGCTCATACACCTCAACAAAATGGGGTAGCCGAACACAAAAATCGACACCTTATTGAAACCACTCGTACTCTCCTTCTGCATGGTAATGTACCATCTCGCTTTTGGGGCGATGCTGTTCTAACGGCGTGCTATCTTATAAATCGCATGCCTTCGTCTGTTCTTGATAACAAAGTCCCTCACTCGATCCTCTTCCCTGGTACCCCTCTTCACCCACTTCCTCCTCGGGTCTTCGGATCTACATGTTTTGTCCACAATCTCACTCCTGGTCTTGATAAACTTTTAGCTCGATCACTAAAATGTGTCTTTCTTGGTTATCATCGGTCCCAAAAAGGTTATCGTTGTTATTCTCCTAATCTTCGACGATATCTCATATCGGCTGATGTCACGTTTTTTGAGTCTGTTACATACTATGAGTCACTTCCTGATCCTTTGTCTGCAACTATTCCTCTGGACCTACCAAAGACTATTTCACCTTCTCTTTTACCACTAGAGCCTATTATGTATACCCCACCTGAGACACCTCCGGTGGCCCCTCCCATTGTCCAATTTGAGACTCCTCTTATTGATCCTCCAACTATACAACCTCTTCAGACATACCGTCGTCGTCAACCACCATTGGTTGTACATGTCCCTACACTTGTTCTTGATACCGAGGTCATTCCAAACGCTACTTCACCGCCACCTCCTTCTTTATCAGATCCGACCCTTGATATTCCTATTGCTATTCGTAAATGTATACGTCCTACTCGTAACTGTTGAGACAAAATCTCTCTCAATTAGTTTTAATGATAACAAAATTAATTAAAAGATTATGATTGTGTTTAATGACTAATCCGTGCTTTTGAGTGTATTCATATAAGAAAACAGGTTATCATTCATCAAGGAAAAAGAAGATAACTTTGAGTTAAATGCTAAGTATGGAAAGGCCGAGGATGGCCTCACGAGCTGAGGAAACTGCAGTTTTGTATTCTCACAGTTTTGAATCCATAAAACAAGGGCCCAATAGTATTATAAAATGAATTATTTGAATTCATTCAACAAGGGCTGAATGGTATTAAAGAATGAATTGTTTGATTCATTCAATAAAGGCAAAATGCTATTAAAAATATTCAAAGAAAGTCTTGTGAAGAAAAGTGGCAAGAGTGCAAAAGAAAGGTACAAGGAATGATGATAGTAGCATGTGCCTAAAGTCAACATTTTGAAATGCATCCCAACACTTTATGAAAACAACATATCACATCTTAGGCTTATTAGGCAAAAGACTACATGCACCTTTATGTGATACAAAAGGATTTAAATTCAAATATACAAAAAGGTAACAAGAAACATGCCCTAAATAAATGGATCACATGTCTTAAGGCAAGGCAGAGAATAGGACATCACATGTTGGTTGAAGGCATTAAATGGAGGAAAGAGAAAAAGCTCACATGTGAAGCTTTAAAGGCATTGAAGAAAGAGAAGGAAAATGACTACACATAATATTCAAACCTTAAAGAAAGGGAAGAGAATAGGACATCACGTGTCCCCAAGTGCCAAGAAAACAACTACCTCGTACTAAAACATGGAAGGCATACATCAAATGAGTTGAATGGCATTTTCGTAATTATGAAGAAAAACCTTGGCATTTCTCAAATGGTTTTTCCAATGGTCATAAAAGACTTGGCTTATGATATGAACATCACAAGACCTTAAAGTCTTCGAAAAATACAGCTCACATGGTCAAATAACAGATGTGCATTGATGGAAAAAGAGAATTGACAAGGACTTGTCAAGATCAAGTTACAAGAAAAGTGAGGATGGCTATAATGGCAATTTCGTAAATATGATGAAAGACTTGGATTGTTTGAAATAAGGTCCAACGGTCATCAAGGGCTTGCATCTCTATAAAATGCATACAAGCTCTCCATTGGAAGATAGACAACACACTTGCATAAAAAGATCAAGCATCTTAAAGCTAATCAAGAGCAAAACACCCTCACTTCTTACTTTCTTTGATCCTACACTATATCTTTGTAAATCCTTTGAGAAAGTATTAAGTATCAATCACTCTCATATCACTTTGTAATTTCCCAGTGAGTTGCACTTGGAAATATTCGAAAATTGATTGTAAGCTTGATGAAGCTAAAGAATACACGAGTTGTAATCATCCTCAGGTTGAGGATCGATCTATTTGAGAATTAGTGAAATCTCACAAGGATGTGAGGACTGGACGTAGCCATCTTTGGGTGAACCAGTATAAAATTGTGTGTGTGTCTCTCGTATTTTACTTCTACTCCTTTGCTCAACTTAGATCTATCAAGTTGAAAAATCTCATCCTCGAGCTAGCCATCCTTAGTGAGAGGATCATTTTCAAAACACTTAGAAATTATTTTTAAACAGTAAAATCCCTATTCAACCCCCCTTCTAGTGATATTTAGCTACATCAGTAACCCATCCCCTCATTACATTGGCTTGAGTTGCCATCGTCTTTCTCCTTTGCATTATACTTGTTTGTCTTCCCTGTCTTCTGTTTCTGTTCCTAAATCTCCAGGTGAAGCTTTATCTCACCTAGAGTGGAGATAAGCAATGATTGACGAGATGTGTGCACTTCAGAGTAGTGGTACATGGGAATTGGTTCCTTTACCGTCTGGAAAGTCTTTAGTAGGATGTCGTTGGCTTTATACTGTGAAAATTGGTCTTGATGGTAAGATTGATCGTTTTAAAGCTCGTTTGGTGGCAAAAGGGTACACTCAAATTTTTGGCCTCGATTACAGTGATACTTTCTCCCCTGTGGCTAAGATGGCCTCTGTCAGACTACTC
The DNA here is from genome assembly GCA_037974775.1 of Cicer pinnatifidum. Lineage (NCBI taxonomy): Eukaryota > Viridiplantae > Streptophyta > Magnoliopsida > Fabales > Fabaceae > Cicer > Cicer pinnatifidum. The sequence goes on from JBBPBR010000008.1 coordinate 57,159,403, forward strand.
ATCTCTATTACAGCCATCAAACGTTGGTCTCTACATCAACTTGACATTAAAAATGCTTTTTTGCATGGTGACCTTGAAGAGGAAGTGTTTATGGAGCAACCACCTAGGTTTGTTGCTCAGGGGGAGTCCTCTACCATGGTTTGTCGACTTCAGAGGTCTCTCTATGGTCTTAAACAGTCTCGTCGAGCTTGGTTTGGTAGATTTAGCACAATAGTGCAACAATTTGGCATGATTCAAAGTGAAGCTGATCATTCTCTTTTCTATCGCCACTCAATCCAAGGGTGCATTTACTTGATTGTCTATGTAGATGATATTGTCATAACTGGTAGTGATCAACATGGCATACTCCAGTTGAAACAACATTTATCTCATCAATTTCAAACTAAAGATCTTGGCAAGCTCCGCTACTTCTTGGACATTGAGGTAGCCCAATCTAAGGATGACGTAGTAATTTCACAAAGAAAGTATGCCATGGATATTCTTGAAGAGACAGGTTTGTTGAATGCCAAGCCGGTTGACACTCCTATGGATCCAAATGTCAAACTTCTACCTAATCATGGGGAGCCATTTTTAGATTCAGGGAGATATAGAAGATTGGTTGGTAAATTAAACTACCTCACAATCACCCGTCCATGCATTTCTTTTGCAGTCAGTGTAGTAAGCCAATTCTTAAACTCTCCTTGTCAAGAACACTGAGATGCTGTGATACGAATCTTGAAATACATTAAAGTTGCTCCAGGAAAAGGTCTAATTTATGAAAATAGAGGTCATACTTAGATAGTTGGTTATTCAGATGCCGATTGGGCAGACTCACCCATTGATAGGCGATCCACTTCTGAGTATTGTGTACTTGTTGGAGGAAACTTAATATCTTGGAAGAATAAGAAACAAAGTGTAGTTGCAAGATCTAGCATTGAAGCTGAATATAGGGCTATGGCATTAGTGACCTGTGAGCTTATTTGGTTGAAACAGTTACTCAAAGAGCTTCAATTTGAAGAGGCAACACAAATGACATTAATATGTGATAATCAAGCAGCATTGCACATTGCCTCTAATCTGGTTTTTCATGAGAGGACCAAACATATTGAGATAGATTGTCACTTTGTAAGAGAGAAGATTGAATTAGGCGACATCACCACTAGCTTTGTTAATTCCAATGATCAATTGGCAGATGTATTCACTAAGTCCTTGAGAGGTCATCAAATCAGTTATATATGTAACAAGCTTGGTGCATATGATTTATATGCTCCAGCTTGAGGGGGAGTATTGAAAATATATTTATATTTATTACATATCATATAAATAGGGATAATATCTCTCATATTTATTTTTGTATTTATTGTCTTGAGCCTATATAAAACGGACTCCGTTGTGTAGTTCAGACACACGGTTTCACCATATGTCTCTCTCATTTTCTCTTATTCAACAGAAAATATCTTCAAACTCACTTACATGCTATCGGAATATTGATTACATACCCTTTTAAAATTTTATAATTTTTTTTTTTGTCATTGATGCTACCATTTTCCTACTCCAAAATTAAACATAAGTCAAATCTTACTAAAAAATAGTGTTAGTGTATTAATGTTTAATAAATATTTAATAATCTATTAATTATCTTAATATTTTTTTTATGGAAGCTGTATAGAGAGGTAAAGGCATAGAGCCATGTAGGTTATTATGCACCATAAAACAATACTTCAAATTTCGTTTAATTATAAAATAATGTGTAAGTTGTTTTGGTAGAAGTGTAGGTGTAAAATACACAAGAAATGAGGAGTTTGAATTGTGTATACGATTTAAAATTATTTTATTAACTAAATGTGAAAAATAATACTGAATATAAATAAGAGGCAGAGGCTGTAAATAGAGGAAGAAAAAAGACACAGTAATTTATCATAGTTCACTACCAGCTCAATAGCTACGTTCAATCTATTCATCTAAAAGGATTTAATCAAGTAATTCAAAATAGATTACAACTACTTAACTTCACAAGCTAAGCATTCTCAACATCCAACTTGAAACCCCAAGTCTTTGAGGATATACATCGACAATCGGGCCAGGTTACACAAGTATTTAATTTATTTTTATGGATTTACTCTCACTAGAGGATGTTTACAATATTACTCACATACTTAGCACAACTAGAATGGTATTACAATTGAGTGCTAAATAAAATCTAAGTATTTGATGATTGATATTCAACTATCTTATTGGTTTGTATATTTTTGTATGTTGTTCTTCAAGTGATGATTACCTTTTATAGATGTCAATTCTTGCTTTCATATCACTTCAGTTTCTTCTTCTAATGTTCTTCATATTCTAGTTGTTCAAACGTTCTGAAAAATTAATTTGGTTTCTTTAATTTTCTATTTTTCTGTTGCAACCAAATTCTGATGATCGTTGCTTTTGGTTTGTGTATATGTTCATACACGAACGCTGTCTTGAATTTGATCTTGATATTTACTTTTAATTTTCTGATCATTGTAGACAATTGGTGGAATTAAATTGTTGATTGTAGTTGACCATTGTTGGAGTTCTATTATGATCTAAGCTTCAATTCACAATTTTGTTGTTGAATTTAGTTATGATATAAGCTTTAATTCATATTTATGTTGCTTGATTGTTGCTGGGACTTTCAGAATGTTCTATCTTTGATTTGCACGGACCCGTTGTCGTGAATTTGAACTGGACTATTTCTATTTGATGGTATATTCAATTGAGTGCAATTAAGAATGTAATTGATTGGACACTTTAATCCTTTCAAGTGTAGATAAAAGTAACCGTTTGGACATTTGAATCTTCTGTATCAAAATCAGAGGCAATGAGCCTTTACCAAATTCTATTTTTGAATTGTGTGTCTTTAGAGTCAACTTCTAGAGTCGTGACTTTTATCAAAGTTATAGTCGTTGAGTTTTTCCAGAGTCATTGACTTTTTTCATGTTGCATTAACTTTTTCATGTTGTGTTGATTTTTTTATGTTGCATTGACTTTTTTTTTATCAAAAACATTGACTTTCCTCAGAGCCATTGACTTTCCTCAAAGTTAGACACTTACTTGTGTTCGAGGCAGAGTCTAAATATCAGAGTTAGAAGTAGTATGAAGTTTAGAGTCAAACCCGATCATCTTCTGGTGTTGAATTATTGGCATAAATAACTTAGTAGAGGCAAAGTCAGTGTTGCATATCAGAATTAGTTGCTTGCTTTGAGCTGCTTTGTTGGAGGCAACTTATTTGAACATGTTGCCTTTGACTTCATAGTCTTATCTTTAGGGTTAAATCTTGGAAGCAAATTAGCCAGATCCTTAGACTCAATTACTTAGAGGCATCTCCTTTGGAAGGTCCGTGTTGTTCCTTTCCTCTGATCCATCCTTTTATTTTGTTTCCTCTTAATCTGTTTATTTCCTCTAATGGGCGCGCCTCCTCTGACGAACATGCTTCCTCTAATCTGAGATGCTTTCTCTAATCAGGAATGCTTCCTCTAATTCTGAGCGCTTTATCTGATCTTGGGCATTTCCTAAAAAAATCCTTTTATTTTTCATCTAATTTATTTAATGTACACTTAATTAAATTATTAGTGTATTAAATTATTTCCACAAAATATCTTCTGTTGTCATAAAAATAAAATAATAAATTGTACTACAAAACGTGCAGTTTCTAATAAAAAGAACCAACACATGTACAAATGAAAATTGTAGTTTTTTATTTTTATTTTTTTAGATAATAGAACTAATGTTTTTGAGATGTTCATATGATAATGTTAATAAACCTTCACTATATTTTTAGGCATTTAAAAATATGATAAAAAAACTATTAAATTTTTGACTTGAAATTGATTTCTACCAAAACTTTTATGTTCCCAACTCAACATATGATAGTGGAGGAGATGAAAGCATGATACCTCAAGCAAAACTTAAAATATTTTGATACAAGAATCTCACTATAAATTTAATTTCTATGGGTACCTCAAGACAATCATTTAGTGTTTAATTCATCAACCTTGAAATAAATTAATAGTACTTAATGTAATTAAGAATCAATATTCAGATTAAAGGCACAATTAAAGAAATATAATTTGCATCACTCTAAATCAATGGTTTGTGACGGAATAAATGTCAGTACTTCATGATCTTTTTAATTTGTCCAATTCAATTGGGTATTGGCACCCTTTATAACAATAGCGTATTAGAGCTCTTACCCAAGAACAAAAAAATTAGCCCCAAAAATTTATTAAGAAGTATTAAAAGATATATAATGTGAGATTAAAGATATCTATTATCAATATAAAATTATTTTATATCGTGAATCAATTATAATTTTTCAACACATTAAATAAAAATTGAAATAAGAAAGTTATGTCGATGTTTATGTGTTGATAAATTATGATTAATTGTCTGTATAAAATAATTTTATAATATGCAATCTTTTAGTTTTATATAATATTTTAATTTTTTGCATATTTGTTATATGTGATTAATTTGATTTTGGATTTTTAAAGAATTAATTTATTTTAATACCATAAAAACTTTAATAAATGTAGATGAAAATGAAAAATAGCAATAAGGAAAAATTATTATTAAAGTTTTTTTGACTGCAAATTCTTGTCAAAGTATTTTTTACTTCAAACTTTTTTAAAGCAATGCAAGTCAATGATTTCTAATAAAGAAAAAATCTTATTCGAAAC
>JBBPBR010000008.1:57195652-57211872 GCA_037974775.1 Cicer pinnatifidum
TATAATTTTTACCTTATTTTCTTTAAAATAAAACAATTTGTTCAGTTTTTTTTTTGTTTTTGTGAATTTAATTTTTTATAAAAGTTTAAAGTAATTACACTCGTGTGTATATATTGCCATGTTATCCTACTCTTTTTAAGTATATTTTAAAATTGTTTGTATAAAATTTTAGAGAGTTTAATTATTATATATTATAAATATAAAATTTTTTACAACACATCACAACTATTTATAAAGATAACTTTAAAAACAATTTTACTATAAATTACATATCTTTATCAATCTATCATAATTGACTAATAATATAAAATTGGATAATATATATAATTTATTCTAATTTTGAAATAATTTGTTCTTATTTGTTGTTAAAGTTGTGAATGTAAAATAAATTTATATACTAAGGATACATCTCTTTTAATATATCATTTTGGCTGAAGTTTATATATTTCATCAAAGAAAAACAGTAACTAAAGTCTTTTTTTATACTCAACCGTAGCTAAAGTGTGGAGTGTAAGTATTGGTTTTTACATATTAATTTTAAAAAAATATATAGGATTTAGAGCGATAGGATGTGGAGTTGCGTTATGCTTCGGCTTTCATTCATGCCGGTCTTAGCCAAAAAACTCGTCCCGTATATTTCTCTCTCATTTTCCTATGTTAATATTTTTTTCTTATTAATTTATATTTACATTTAATGACTTTAATTTTTAATTTTGGTTAGATATTTGATTTTGGTTTCGGCTATATGAGATATATAACTTAAATTTAATGATGGTGTAGGGAAAGCTTCCTTCTATTTCGTTACCAATAGTAGTTGCAAACATCAAATTAGCAATACATGGAAGTGACACTGGTGCCTATAATATCGAAGGAGGGTAAGAACTATATAACATTCTTATTATTATTTCTTTTTATGTTTTATTCTTGAAATAAAATAATTAAACTTAAAGTCGATCTATGGAATTTGTTTTTTGTGATCATTTTTTATTCTCTCACATTATGGATTTAATAATTGATTATTCTATTCTTGCACTGATTTGAAAATAATTAACCAAAATATTTTCACAAATACTACCTAAATGAGTTGAACTGATTTGAATTTTTTTAATGTTTTTGTTCTGAAAAGCCTTATAGTTGTGAATATTGGATAATTTTTTAAAGTTATAATAACTCAAAACGTACATGATGTAAATGCATACATGAAAACTATTTGGAAGACTAATTTATATTTTGTTATATATTTAATTTAAACAAAAATTGTAAAAACAAGGAACATATAATATCACGTTTCTTTTAATTTTTTTTCTTTCAAATATCAAATATATATCATTCAACCCTTTAAAGTTATTTCCTTCCAAAACATTATGGCAGATACTACTTAAGTGAGTTGGGATTGATTTGAAATGTTTTTATATTTTTGTTCAAAGCCTTATAGTTGTGAATGGTGGATAGTTTTTTTAAAGTTATAATAACTGAGAACATGATGTAATTTAAAACATAATCTATGACTTACATAATAAGATTGTGAATTTTAGGTTTGTGCTTTCAAAATTTGAAGAAATTTTCAGCAAGCATGCAAAAACACAACCGAATGCTTTAACGTCTAATGAATTGAAGGAGATGCTGAAGACAAATAGAGAGCCTAAGGATTTGAAAGGAGGGTAAGTTTTTTTATATTAACCAAATAAATTAAATTAAACACAAAGTTTAGTATTTCATTTATGTTTATGTTGTGTATTAGAATCACCCATATATATAGTTAGTTAATTATTTATTGATCAATATATCACACTTTTTTTTGTATAATAAATTATTATAATTTGATGTTCAGGCTTGCTGCTGAATCAGAATGGAAGATATTATTTGATCTATGCAAAGATAAGAATGGTTTACTCCAAAAAGACATCGTATATTCTGTTTATGATGGAAGTTTGTTTGTACATCTCGAAAAAGAACATTCAAAGACCAAGAATAATTTATAAATATGATTTTTATTGTTATAATTGAGAAAATCACGATTTCCATTTAATTGTGATATTAATATGTATCTTTATCGTATACATAATAAATATCGAGACTTCTCAAATACAAGTTTTAGGAATTATTATTTTAATAAAATTATTTTATTTGATATTTATGAGATATTTAACGGATTTGTATCCTATGAAAATCAAGTAAATAAGAAAGCTGAAATAATTTTTTGGAATATTAATAGAGATGTTTATGATTCACATTAAAATGTTTACTACTAATTGAAAAAATTATATCTTAGTGAACAACTTCAAAACTATATTTTTTATGGATGAGACAATTAAAAATTCTTTTAAATCGTTAGTTATTGAATAAAATCACTATTTAAATTGTTTTAATGATTTTATTTATATTCTAACATGTGAATTAAAATATATTATAAAAATTATGATAATTATCATTGTATATTTATGAATAATGGTCAAAACATCTTATTTTATAAATATTTTACGTATATAATTTGTCTAGAAAAAAGTTACTATATATCCAAGTCATTTCGTATTTTAAATTTAAAAAATTTGATGTTATTATCAAGTCATAATAATTAATGTACTTTGATATCATTTCTAAAGTTTTTAAACATACATCCATTTGGTTGGGAAACACTTCACCAAATAATAAAAAAAATCATTTAATTAATGCGGTAAATTTGTTGAATTGTGTGATTTTGACCTGTACTATTATTGTCAACCTAGATTAGTCCATTGACGGACCTTACGAAAAATACTAGAGGAGAGCGACAAATAATAATTAAATTATTATAATTAAAATTTATATAGTTTTTTATTTATTTATTTAGAATTTATTTATATAGTTTTTTATTCACACAATTCATACATAGTCGACAAGTTGGAAAAGTTAGAAATTTAATTTATACAAGTTTTATAATTTTCACTAGTCACACAAATTTTTAGAATTTAACACAATTCAATCAAATAAAATGTATTCATTTTACATTTTTCATCTTTGTCAAAAACATTATTATTGAAAAATGTATCAGATTTGTTATGTTTAAACATCACATCACTATAAAATAATACATAAATTAATTAACATTTGGACAAACAGTATACAATTCTCAAGACTACATATCACAACCGTTCATAAGTTCACAATTTCATATCTACATTACACTAACAAGAAAAACAATAAACAATTCCCAGTCTTGAAGTCACAAGTCACACACTAAAGTTCACAATCTCAATTCTCACACTAAAATCATTCACAATTCACAAAGTCACAAATACAATTCACACATACTATTAGTTTACAATACTAACCTAATATAATTCACAATTAACAAATAGTAGAAGAGAAAAAAAGTAACATATAAAAAGTAGATTGAGATAGTATAAGAACCAGGCACGACGGTTTGAGAAATAAAATAGAGAAGTTGACAAGTAGAATTTAAGAGAGATTGCAAAATAGAAATGCAAAGGGAAAATATAAGAAATATTGGATGGGCCCACTCTCCAAGTGGAACCCATTAGTTTTATTATTATTATTATTATTATTAAAATAAAAAAGTTTTAATGAATTTGGCCGATATGAAAAAAAGGGACTTAAATCCCTATTATAATAATATTAAAAGGACTTCAATCCTAATATAATAATAAAAAGGAATAGCGTCGAAGAAGAGGAATAAGAACGACGGCTAGAGAAGTAAAAGAAAAGTTTGGTTCCACAGGTGTGTAACAAACTTGCTCCGTTTGATCTACAAATTTAGTATAATATTCCGACCTATCAATTTGTTATTTTAGTATACAGTCTGAGTAACTTTATTGATAGTTACTTTGGCATAGGTTGTTATAAGGAAGACTCTATACCCATTAATTATTATAGAGGAAGTTTTTACGGGACTAGGTCCCGTGGTTTTCATTTTCTCAATTTGAGAGAAATTTTCAATGTTAAAAATTGTGTTTGTCTTACATTTAATTTTCTGTATACTATTATTACTCTTGTATTTTCTATTTAGCCATTTATGTGCATAGTTGAGGGAAAAATATTTCGTATTATTTAAATAGTATTTATGATTTTTCCCAATAAAATGGTATTTGACGGATATCAATCGAGAGAGATTACAAAATGAAATTACAAAAGAAAAGTATAAGAAAAGGCACGTCGGGTTTGAGACCGCAAATAAAGTATCTCGAGAGACAAATGTTATAAAAGAAAGAGAGAGTAGAGGGAGAGCATTGTAAAGCAAAAGAAGAGAGGGACATAAAAGAATTATTACTAAACTAACCATTTAAGAATTATTAGTATTATTTAATTTTACCAAATAGTAGATATCTCAATTATATTGATTAACTTGCCCTATGATATTTGTAAAAAAATAAAAAGAAGGTTTACATAAACAGTGTGAGTATTTGAGAGATACATTAATCACAAAAAGTGTAGCAAGTGTTAGGTATTCAATTATGAGTGGTTAGTCCCACATTGATCATGAATGGAGGCTGTATTGGATATATAAGGAGAATGACCCATAATCCTAATCCCTTAAGGTTTTGGGTTGAGATGTGGTGTCTAAAGTCTCTTATGAATCCTTGTTTAGCTCATTCTGAATGTTGTGCTCCTCCGGACTCCCCAACAAGTATCAAGTCTAGTGGTGGACCAAAATGGACTCAGATCAAGTGGATCAATCTAGTGGTCAAGTGGTCAATAAAGGACTCGGTGATCAAGTGGATCAAGTCTAGTGGTCAATAAAGGACTCGATGATCAAGTTGATCAAGTCTAGTGGTGGGGACTCATAATTGATCAAGTCTAGTGGTGGGGACTCATAATTGAGGGGGAAATTGTTGGGTATCCAATTATGAGTGGTTAGTCCCACATTGACAAGGAATGAATGTTGTGCTCGGATATATAAGGATGTATTTGTGGTAATCCAACTGAGGAGGTTCTAATGGCACATCATCTCTTAGAAGCATCTCTTATGGGTAATTACACTAAAATATTTCCTTATTTTTCTTCTAATAGCTTCAGCTTTGAAATTCATATAGTTTTGTTTTAGAATTTCACATACTTCACACAAATTTTACAATTTTCATTAGTTATACAAATTTTCATAATTTAACACAATTCAATCAATTAAAATATATTTGTTTTATAATTTTATCTTTGTCAAAAACTTTATTGTTGAAAAATGTATCAAATTTCTTATGTTTAAATCTCACATCACTCATAAAATAATACATAAATTAATTGACATTGAGACAAACAGTTCACAATTCTCAAAGTTACATATCACAACAGTTCACAAATTCACAATCTCATATTTACAATACACTAATAAGAAAAACAATAAACAATTAACATGTTTATATATATTTCAGAAATTCCCTAAAGTTAATAAGCATAATTTGAAATAGAACCGTTTTATATTATATTTTAAATTTTGTATATCATATACAACCAACGTGTCATTGAAAAATATTAAGTTATATATTATGCAACAAACTTTACACTTTACATGTTAAAATATTGTATAACACGAACTAGTATATTAAAGAGATAATCGTAATTTTCGCTACGCCAAAAATGACATTTAACAACGTCTCTTTTACAGCGGTTGCTAAACACAAGCGCTGTTGTAAATATATTTTAAAAATAACGGAGCCTTTTACAACGCTTTTGTTGACAAGCGCTGTAAAACAAGCGCTGTTGTAGGTCATATAACGTTTGCGCATAATATTATAAGGCTTTTACAGCGCTTTTTTCACAAGCGCTGTAAAATACGTGCGCTTTAAAATAATTGAACCACCTATTACAACGCTTTTTTCACAAGCGCTGTAAAATACAAGCGCTTTCATTGAATTTAACTACCTATTACAGCGCTTTTACTACAAGCGCTGTAAAATACATAAATTTCAAATAATTATATACGTTGGGAACCCTCATATCCTCTACATCTTTCATCACCTCTACTCTGGGAACCCTCATACCCTCATATCCATTACGTACTTTGCCGCCATCTACGTTGTCTCAGGTATTTTTTTTTAACTAGATTTTTTTTGTCAAATTAAAAATTCAAACAACATGATCTGTGTTCTGTTTTGAAATTGTTATATATATATATATATATATATATATATATATATTAAATCTCATACCACATGATCTTTTCTGTTTTTGAAATTGTTAGTTGATATTAGTTTCTTTTTGAAACTTGTTGATATGTTTTGAAAGCTTATTATTTTTGTAACTGCATTTATATAGGTGGTATAATATGGATAGGAAATGGATGTCAGCCAATCGACTGTCAAAAGAGTATGAAATTGGAGTGAAGGAGTTTGTTGAGTTTGCAGTGAAGAATGCAAAAGATCCAAATAGAGTAGTTTGTCCTTGTTTAAAATGTTGTTTTGGAAAACGTGTTAGAGAAGATGAATTATAAGGACATCTAGTATGTAATGGAATTGATCAAAGCTACACATGTTGGATAAGACAAGGTGAGAAAAAAAAGGAAACATTAATTTTGAGAATAGTTTGACATATGCTTCAACTGACTTCGATACAGATACATATGAGCCGTACCGAGTTGATGAGATCGCAAAAGCAGTTGAAGAAGATCTTCGAGATTGTCCTAAAATGTTTGAAAGTTTGTTGAGTGATGCAGAGAAAGAATTATATAATGGTCGTACTAAATTCACAAGACTGTCAGCGATATTAAAGTTGTACAACTTAAAAGCGAGTAATGGATGGTCTTATAAAAGCTTTACAGAATTATTAACACTCATAAAAGATATGTTGCCAGATGATAATGAACTTCCCAGTCGAACCTACGAGGCTAAACGGATTTTGTGTTCTATTGACATGAGTTACGAAAGGATTCATGCGTGTCCTAACGATTGCATTTTATTTCGAAATGAATATGAACTACTTAAGGTGTGTCCAAAATGCAATGTCTCTCGATATAAGAAGAAAGAATCTACTCCAGCAAAAGTCGTGTGGTATTTTCCTATAATACCAAGATTTAGGCGCATGTATCGCAGTGAAGAAGATTCAAAACACTTGACATGGCATGCAGATGAAAGAATTAGAGATGGAATGTTTCGACACCCTGCAGATTCCCCACAATGGGCAAAAATTGATCACGAGTATCCTGAATTCGGGATAGAGTCAAGAAATCTAAGACTTGCACTTTCTACTGATGGAATGAATCCACATGGTCTTCAAAGCATCTCACACAGCACGTGGCCTGTGATTTTGGTAATATATAACCTACCTCCATGGTTATGTATGAAGCGTAAGTTTATGATGTTGTCTCTGTTAATTTCTGGACCCAAACAACCGGGGAATGATATCGACGTATACTTGACTCCTCTAATCGAAGATTTAAAACGTATGTGGGAGACAGGTGTGGAAGTTTATGATGGGTATAAGAAAGAATATTTCAATTTGAGGGCTATGTTGTTCGGCATAATTAATGATTTTCCAGCATATGATAATTTATCAGGATATAGCATTAAAGGTCAGTGTGCATGTCCTATATATGAAGAGAGTACAAATTGGATGCGGTTGAAACATTGTAAGAAGAATGTGTTTCTTGGACATCGTAGATTTTTACCTTATAGTCATCAGTATCGTTGGTGGAGAAATGCATTTAATGGAAAATCAGAGGAAGGTAAAGTTCCTTTACCACCGACTGGATATCAAATACTTGAAAAAGTACAAGGTTTGACCAATAAATTTGGCAAACCTTTTGCGGGAGAGCTGGTCAAAACTGGGTGGAAGAAAAAGTCAATTTTCTTTGAATTGCCATATTGGAAGTCATTGTATATAAGACATTTCCTCGATGTGATGCATATTGAAAAAAATGTATTTGATAGTGTTATTGGTACGTTACTCAATGTTCTAGGAAAGTCTAAAGATGTATCCACTCAAGATTGGACTTGGTCGATATGGGAATAAGAAATGAATTGGCTCCAGTAAAGAAAGGAAATCGCACATATCTACCTCCAGCCGCTCATACTCTATCTAGAAAGGAAAAAATTGTTTTATGTAAATTTCTACACGAAGTTAAAGTTCCAGAAGGATACTCTTCGAACATTAGAAATTTGGTTTGTATGAAAGACATCAAGTTAAAAGGTTTGAAGACCCATGATTGTCATATTCTAATGGAGCATTTGCTACCAATAGGTATACGTTCCATTTTATTTGAAAAAGTTCGACTAGTATTAACTAGATTATGTTTGTTCTTCAGGGAAATTTGTAGTAAAGTGATCGACCCTCAGAAATTACTGACATTGCAGAGGGAAATTGTTGTTACTTTGTGTGAGCTTGAAATGTATTTCCCACCATCGTTTTTTGATATAATGGTTCACCTTACTATTCATCTGGTTAAGGAGACACAATTTTGTGGGCCAGCTTATATGAGATGGATGTATCCGATAGAACGATATATGAAAATATTAAAAGGGTACGTAAAAAGTAGAAGTCAACCAGAAGGTTGTATTGCTGAACGATACATTGTTGAAGAGGCTGCTGAATTTTTGTACTGAATATATGTCCAATGTTGAATCCATAGCGCTTCCCATGTCTCGTCATTCGGAAAGACTATCAGGAGAAGAGATAATTGGAATAAGACTACTGACTATATCAAGGACAGAATTGGAGCAGGCACAATTGTATGTTCTGCACAATGATGATGAGGTTCAACCGTATGTTACAATACACATGGATCAGTTATCTCGTTTGAACATGAATAGGAATCAAAATTGGATAACTCGAGAGCACAATCAAAGTTTTATAACATGGTTAAAAAATCACATAAATTCAAAATTTAATTTAGACCCATGATCAATTTCATAGAGATTGAGGTGGCTAGCAAATGGTCCGAGCTTACATGTCTTTTCTTACACTGGTTATGTTATTCGGAAAGACTATCAGGAGAAGGGATAATTGGAATGAGACTGCTGACTATATCAAGGACATAATTGGACCAGGCACAATTGTATGTTCTGCACAATGATGATGAGGTTCAACCGTATGTTACAATACACATGGATCAGTTATCTCGTTTGAACATGAATAGGAATCAAAATTGGATAACTCGAGAGCACAATCGAAGTTTTATAACATGGTTAAAAAATCACATAAAGTCAAAATTTAATTTAGACCCAGGATCAATTTCACAGAGATTGAGGTGGCTAGCAAATGGTCCGAGCTTACATGTCGTTTCTTACACTGGTTATGTTATTAACGGCTATACAGTTTATACCAAAGAACAAGATGATTAGCATATGAGAGTTAGACTACACAATGTTTTGTGTTCCCATATTTGGTTGCAAGTGGGTCGATAATAATAATGGCGTTCGGATTGATTAGTTAGGATTCTTGCTTGTTGATTTTAATAGGGTTGGATACAAAGACGAGCCTTTTATTTTAGCGTCGCAAGCTCAACAAGTGTTTTATGTCACTGATCCTTCTGATGATAAATGGTCTGTTGTCCTATCGGCCAATAAAATAAGTGATGATAACAATAATGATGAAGATGTTGGTAATGATCTTTTATTTGCAACATCACAACAACCACATGAAATTGATTCAACTGATGATGGTTTATATCTTAGAGATGATCATGATGAGGGAATTTGGATTAATCCATCGTTTCGTATTGTAAATGGACAAACAAATATGAATCCCACCAGGAAAAGAAGAAGGGCATCTTAATGTACATGTATGTAATCTGAATTATTGTAATAAATATGCATGTAATCTGAATTAAGTGTTTTATAATAAGTTCTGATTAATTTATTTTCTGATTAATTTATTTTCTGCTTATATTTAGCTTGATTTTAGTGTTTTATAATAAGTTCATGTAACAATTAATGAGTGTTTTTATATTTAGCTTGATTTACATCAACTGAACTGAGTATTTACATGAACTGAATATAAATTAGTCTCTTTTGCTTCTGCTGCTACTGGTTATGATAATGCCACCTATATAATGTAAATTAAGTGCCATCAAAAGGAACATATCTGAGTTACTGGGTTACAGTCATCCAATATTGTATTGAACTCAAATAAAACAAACACAAAATAACATAATGAGGCCTTTTACAGCGTTTTATTTAAAAAGCGCTGTAAAAGGCCCTTTTAAAAATAAAATAAAGGGCCTTTTACAACGCTTACATTAAAAAGCGCTGTAAAAGGCCCTTTTAAAAATAAAATAGAGATACATTTTACAGCGCTTATATTAAAAAGCGCTATAAAAGACTCTTGTAAAAGAACCTTTTAAAAGCGCTTACATTTACGAAGTTCACTTAATTCAGATTCGAACCGAGGCCTTCCAAGTGTGGACATTTTAAAAATAAAATAAAGAGACATTTTACAGCGCTTTTTATAAAAAGCGCTGTAAAAGGCTTTAAAAATAACATTCATCAGACACCTAACAGGACCTTATCTAATAGGATTTTCTTCAAACACCTTGTACGCATTTTTCGCAAAAACACATTGTTAACAAAAACATCATACTCAATCAAAGAGATAAAAAGGGTGTTAAACCTGAAGACCAAGTTTCGATTTAAGAATGAAAGGGAATGTAAAGAGATAAAAAGGGCGATTGATAAAAAGGGAATGTAAAGGGAGTAAGCTTTGATGTTTGTGAAGAAGATGCATAAAAGGAGAAGAGTTTGGTGAAGAGGAAGAGTTTAAAAAATAACATAACAAAACACAAAAATAACATAAAAAAAACAATAAGACTGTAAAAAAAACATTATATAACATTCTAAATCAATGAGGTCTTTTACAGCGCTTATTTGAAAAAGCGCTGTAAAAGAACCTTTTAAAAAATTAAACAAGGACGCCTTTTACAGCGCTTATTTTAAAAAGCGCTGTAAAAGGCTTTAAAAAAAAAATATTATATAACATTCTAAATCAATGAGGTCTTTTACAGCGCTTATTTGGAAAAGCGCTGTAAAAGAGCCTTTTAAAAAATTAAATAAGGATGCCTTTTACAGCGCTTATTTTAAAAGCGCTGTAAAAGGTCTAATCCTTTTAGAGCGCTTTTCAAACAAGCGTTGTAAAAGGCTTATAAAAATGCGTTGTAAAAGGGTTATATATATAACAATAACCTCTTCAGTTTCCTCTTCATTACGTAAACTACACTATCATCTCAACCTTCATCGTTTTTCTCTTCTTTTGCAAACCCTATAATCTCGTCCATTACGAACTGTATTTCCACGATCATCTCCTTCATTTCGAACCTTATATTTTCATTGAAATACGCAACCCTCATTACGTATTTCTTCAAACCGTTTTTCTGTGAACTTTCTGCGTTCGCTCTTTTCTTCGCATTTCATCTTTTTTCGAACCATTATTCAGGTATTGATGTTATTAATTTTTTGTAATCATTAAAATGCATGTTGAGCTTGTTTAAAATATATATACTGATACATGTTGAGCTTGTTTAGAATAATACATGATGCATGTTGAGCTTGTTGATGTTATACTAAACTGCATGTTGAACTTGTTGTAGTTAAATGGATACAAACAGAGATTTAGAATGTCAAAATGAAGAAGTTGGCACCAGTAAGGCTTATGAAAAAGAAGTCAAACGTGGTGCAACTATAATGCAAAACGTTATTAAAGCAAGGAGCAATGGCACTAAGTTTGAGGTTATACTATACTATATTCTGTTTGCTGTGTATTTTTTTTTATCTTTTTTTAATAGCATGTACATACTATATGAGTTTATTAGGTTGGCTGGAATGAGAGTGGTCAGCCAATTGACCTATACAGCTCTATGTTTGTAAGCTATATTGGGGTTGTTGTTCGTCAAAATGTTCCAATCACGATTGACGATTGGAGAGATAAGGCGTTGAAGGATGTCAAAGATATTATATGGAATGATATTCAAGTAAATTTATTGATCCAATCTTTTGTCATTTATAATTTTTTTCATTGAAATACTTTACTTATAATTTTTTTCATTGCAGACAACTTTTGTCCTTGATGAGGGACGAAAGAGTTACGTTTTGAGAGTTGCTGGGAAAATCCATCGGGGATTTAGATCGCATCTCTCAAATTTCTATCTAAAAGATAGAGAAGGAAACACAATTGCTGAACCTCCAAAGATATATCAACATTATATATCAAATGATGAATGGAAAACATTTGTTTCCAAACGTTCTGACCCCGCGTTTGTCGTAAGTGATTAATTTATTAGCATTTGTGTGTTTTATTATTCATATTCGTAGCGTATTTTAAATTTTTACATAATTGCTATTTTTTTATATAGAATATTAGTAAGGCAAATCGCGAGAGGGCAAGCAATATGAAGCACCCATACAGAAAATAACGTATGGGATATGCAAGCCTTGATCAAGAGCTTGTAAGTAATTAAACATCACTTTTATATAATGAAGGAATTTATATTATAAACTATAGTTTCTAACTAATATTTTGTTTATGATCTTAACGAATAGCGATAAAAGACCCAATCCGATCAACCGTTGGGTCTTCATATCTTGTGGAAGGAAGCTCGTGTAAATAAGGATGGAGTGGTTGATAACGAAAATGTCAAAAAAAATAGTAGAACTTTGTGTAAGTATATTATGACTTTAATATTTTTCAATATTGTATTTATCACTTGAATACTTTTTAATATTGTATTTTAAAAATGCTAATGAACTTAACTATTTTAATGTTACATGTATTTTAGGAGACCATTGAACAAAGTTCTAAAAATGAAGAGGGCAACAAGGCTAGTTGCAGGGACATTCTGGGCAAAGTTTTTAATGTTCCTGAATATTCCGGTCGAGTTAGGGGGAAGGGATTTGGCGTAACTCCCAAAAGCTTTTTTCCTCAAGAGAAGCGCCAAAAACCTTCTAACGAGGAAGTATTAGAGAAGCTGATAATCCTATCTGAGCAAGTGGCTTTCTTGGTGAATATGAATAAAGACAAGCAACTTCCGGATCAGCTCCAACGTGAAATACAAATGGAGAGTGAAACCGGGAGTTGCAACGTCGGTTTGAAAATTATTCCCGAGGTAATTAATTACTTACTTGCTTATGTAATTACTTATGCATTAAACAATATTATATATTAACTGTACTTATGTTTTAACTATTGATTTAGGGTGTCACTTCATGTTTCATATACTTCGGGAGAAGTATTGCACAATACTCCGATCCCTGCGGGCCATGTCAAAGTATCGGCTACCGTAGCTTTCGAACCAACTGCACCGTTGCCCATACCGGACAACGACGGAGAAATGCAGACATTGGGCGAAGCTATTGGTAGTTACGTGGAATGGCCCACAAACCTTGTTGCCCTCGTTAAAAGCCCTCCCAAAAACGAATCAATTACGTCTTCCGAAAAGGTTTGTCACATTTATTGCACAAGCTTTGTCAATTTTTTCAGATTCAATAAACTAACATTTAACCTCATTTTTGTAGGTCCAAATAAATAAACCACCCGCACATCCAAAAAAAGGCAGCAAACCTCCAAAATTGGAGGTTAATAGACCTGCCAAATTACAAAGGCTGGAGGGCAATAAAGCTGCCAAATTTGCAGCTAGAAAAAAACTAGATCGGGGAAAATCAGTCGCTGCTGCTGCTGCTCCTAAAATAAGTCAACCACGCCTTGGTAAATACGGGGCGTGTCTTGACATCGAAGTAAAAAAGAACATGGGCAGCAACGAAGATTCACGCATTGTACACATGAATAAAGATATATTCGGAGATGATTATGAGGAATTTCTCGGCAAGGAGCACGTATACGAACTTCTCGAACATAAGGAGCTCAGTGCTACTGTAATGAGCATGTACATAAGGTAAAAAATACTTTTAATTGCATTTATTGGTAATTAATTAAATGTATCGGTAATTAATCTAGTTTAAAATTTTCATTGAAGGTTTTTGTATGAGAAGGTCGTGTGCCCGAGGAAATTGTCAAATAAATACTCATTCTTGTCTCCGCATAAGACGTCCATGTGGAAACTCGATCTAGATAATGTAAAGAAATACATTGTAAATATGTTTTTAGGAAATAAAGAAAAGGATAAATTGTTCTTCGCACCATATAATTCAGGGTACGTAATTTTATCTTTTTTAATTGATGAGAATTTAATTTATTAGTTGTGTATAAACAAAATTGCTTAACCAATTTTTTGTTGTTGTAGGGCACATTGGGTGCTATTTGCAATCAATGCGGTCTCTGAAGTTATATACTATTTGGATCCCGTGCATGGCGATTACAACAACCACTCCGAAATAAAGACTATGTTCGACACGTAAGTAATATTCATTTATTTTTGTTACACATATATATAAATAAGTGTTTGTTCATGCTAAAATAATCACATTTATTCATTCGATAGTGCATTAAAAGTTTTTTGAGCTCAAAGAGGTGTGGTAGTGTCGAAGCAAAAGTCTAATAATATTACATGGATCCCAATAAAGTGCCCTCGTCAAACAAACAACATCGACTGTGGGTACTACGTATTGAGATTCATGAAAGAGATTGTTGACAAGAATAAAACTATTATCCCAAAAACGGTACGGTATTTTGATTATATGATTTTCATATATAAATTATCTATATATTTGATACTAACTTAATATAATATGTTCAATTTTTATATTGCAGTACTTTGAAAATTCCAGTCCATCATATTCTGAGCAAGATCTGATGGAATTAAAGGAGGAATGATGTGAGTATGTGCTTGAAATGAACATTATTTGATTTTCTGGGAAATAGCATATTGCTGTGCAAGGGATCTGAATATTATATGGTGCATAGTTATGATATGTATATGATCATAGGACAATATATAAACATGCATATGAATATGTTGTAAATTAGATTCAATGTATATTTAGTTACTTATGTTGTAAATTATTGTGTTACAGGGTAAATATATATATATATATATATATATCATATTGTGTGAACTGCTTATTGTAAATTACTGTTACAGGGTAATATATATGTATCATGTTGTAAATTACTGATTCTGATTGTGTTGTGTGAACTGGTTCAAACTAATTTTGGATAAAAAGATAAAAGACAGCGCTTAATAAAAAAAATGTCATAAAAAGCTAAAAAGCGCTTTTCAAATATATACAGGGCTTTAAAAAAAAAACACCTTTTACAGCGCTTTTTTGAAAAAGCGCTGTAAAAGGTACACCAAAAATATGAATTATGTGTATGCCTTTTACAGCGCTTTTTATAAAAAGCGCTGTAAAAGGTACACCAAAAATATGAATTATGTGTATGCCTTTTACAACGCTTTTTTGAAAAAGCGCAATAAAAGGTACACCAAATATATGAAATATGGGTATGCCTTTTACAGCGCTTATTTTATAAAAAGCGCTGTAAAAGGTACACCAAAAATATGAATTATGTGTATGCCTTTTACAACGCTTTTTTGAAAAAGCGCTATAAAAGGTACACCAAATATATGAAATATGGGTATGCCTTTTACAGCGCTTATTTTAAAAAAGCGATGTAAAAGGTGCATAACAAACGCGCGTTATATTTACATGATTTATAGCGCTTTTTGAAAAGCGCTGTTGTATCTTTTACAGCGCTCGATTCCACAGCGCTTTTTTTTTTTAGAAAAGCGCTGTAAAAGACTTAAAAAAAGCGCTGTAAAAGGCAAATTTTAGCGTAGTGTTTTATCCAAAAATTTCACGAGTTTGTTTAAATTTTAATTATATATTAATGGTCTCTTAAATGAAATTGAAACTAACGTGTTAAAGTTGATGTAACATTTTTTTAAGATGGTGTAGCCCTTATAAATTTGTAACACCGATGCCACGTAAAATTACATTTATAAATCATATTTTAAAACAAATATAGATTAATAATAATTTGTATTTAAAATTATTTATATAGCAAACAACTTATTTTGTGTAATGTGCGGACTTTTCTATTAGTTTTTTTAGCTTAAAAGATTTATTAAGAAGTCGATATATATATAATATGAGATTAAAGAACATCTATTATCAATATAAAATTATTTTACACCGTAAACTAATCACTTTTTTTTTAATATATTAAATAAAAAACTGAAACAAAAAGAAGGTTATATTGCTGTTTATGTGTCGGTAAATTGTTATTAATTGTTGATGTAAAATAACTTTATAATATATAATCTTTTAATTTTATAGGATATTTTAATTTTTTTTTTTGCATATTTGTTATATGTGATTAATTTAATTTTGGATTTTTTAAAGAATTTATTT
>JBBPBR010000008.1:57212269-57229599 GCA_037974775.1 Cicer pinnatifidum
AATTAAAAAAAGTAAGAGTTAAACATCACTTTTGAGAATTATACATAACAAGTATTATGACATTATTGTGTTGTTAAAATCTAATCATATTATAATCTACCATAGGCAGAGCCATGATAATTAATCAGCATTAAGAATTCAATTTTCTCTTCTCTATATATTGTCAAAATCATAAGCATAATAATAAACATAAACATAACAATGAATTCATATCAAGTTAGTCTTCCACTACTTATTTCATTTTTCTACGTTTTCTATCAAATAGCTATCGCAACTGCACGTATGTGAAAATCGTTATCTTTATCTTTTTCATATTCTTTTTAATTTAACTTTTTATGTTGATATTAATTTAATGTATTTTATTTTGACAAAATGTGATAAACTTTGTTCGCATAATAACTAATTTTTAAACAATATTTATTAAATACGATGAATTTTATTCGCATGTTAACTAATTTATAAACAATATACAGAGAATTCAAGTGGACTTAGTGTTTTGCAAAAACACGTTTCATTTTTTGATCGGAACCACGATGGTATCGTCTATCCAAAAGAAACTTTTGAAGGTTAGACTTTTATTGTTGTTGTACCATAGTTAATTCATATAACAATTTTTTTTCAATTATATTTTCAAACTTTTCAATTAATATTTTTTAATTTCAAAAAAAATCTACAACTTCATTTACACTAAGTAGATTTTCATGGTCTAATACTGCGGATTCAAGTGGATACACTTGGACTTGGATGTAGATTATTTTGTTAAATATTTTTATTACTTTATTACGATTAATTGACGATATAAAACTTTGATAATGACTAGGATTTAGAGCGATAGGTTGTGGAGTTGCATTATCAACAACTGCTTCGGCTTTCATTCATGCCGGTCTTAGCCAAAAAACTCGTCCGGTATATTTCTATCTGATTTTCTTAATTTACTATTTTTTTCTTATTAATTTATTTTTACATTTTATTTAAATTAAACAAATATTATCCATGCCTACTTGTTAATTATATAAAAATACGATATTTAACAAGTATTCACTCATAATTCATATAGTTTTCTATGTAAATACATAAGTGAATATTTTGATTATTATCTTGAAAATTTGAATGACTTTAATTTCCATATGGTGTAGGGAAAGCCTCCTTCTCCTTTGCTACCAATAGAAATTGTAAACATCAAATTATCAATCCATGGAAGTGACACCGGTACCTATGATAGCGAAGGAGGGTAAGAATTACATTTCATTCTTATTATTAATTTTTTAAAAAAAATATCAAATATATACCACTCACTCCTTTAAAGTTATTTCCCTTCAAAACATTTTCACAGATATTGCCTAAATGAGTTTGGAGTGATTTGAAATTTTTTAATATTTTTTTTCACAACCTTATAGTTGTGAATTATGGATAACTTTTTAAAAGATATAATTATTGAGAACATGATGTAAATGCATACATGATCTGTAACTTACATAATGAGACTGTGAATTTTAGGTTTGTGGCTTCAAAATTTGAAGAAATTTTCAGCAAACATGCAAAACAACATCCAAATGCTTTAACGTCTGATGAATTGAAGGAGATGCTGACGGCAAATAGAGAGCCAAAGGATTTCAAAGGATGGTAAGTTTTTTTATATTAACGAAAAAAATTAAATTTTAGTATTTCATTTATGTTGTGTATTAGAATCACCCGTTAATTATTTATTAATAAATATATCACACATTTTTTTATAATAAATTGTTATATTTTGATGCTCAGGCTTGCTGCCGAATCAGAATGGAAGATATTATATGATCTATGCAAAGATAAAGATGGTTTACTCCAGAAAGATATCGTATATTCTGTTTATGATGGAAGTTTGTTTGAACGTCTCGAAAAGGAACACTCAAAAACAAAAAATAATCAATAAATATGATTTTTGTTGTGATAATTGGAAAAATCACAATTTCCATTTAATTAGTTGTCATATTAATAATAAATAACTATTATTAAATATGATTTTCATACGTGTTTACAATTAAATTGTGATATTAATTATAAATATAATTTCCATGTGTTTCTCTATGAATTTCTATTTCTTTCAAAGACTTTTATTTATATATTATAAATTAAATTGTGATATTACTATGGGTCTTTTGTGAACGTATATATTAAGGAATGGTGTCGTATTTATCTTTATTACATTTTATATCATAACATAGATAATATAGAGCTATAAATCGTATAATTTTTGTTTCTTCTGATTCTCTTAATTAGTTTCATTTTATGCAATATTAATCCTAATTATATATATTAACTTCTTAAAAGTTCAATAATTTTGAATATTTGAAAGCGGTACATTATATATGTAAGTCGGAGGCTTCAATCTAGAGCTTCTATTCAACATAAAAGTACGATTGTAATTTCACATCACATGCTACAAATCGTCTCAATTTAGGCCTTACAAAATTTCTTGTGACATTGAGGATTGTGAGTGTTACTAAAATTGTAATTACCTTTAACATTGTCTTAACTATTAATCAAAATTTTTTTAGACCCTATGATGGATTCATATCAACAATGATAAGATCTACATTAATATAAATCAATCCTAGTCCAGTAAAAAAAAATCAATCAATATCTATGAAGTTCAAATATCTCAAATATATAAATTTTATCTATCGTATATGTATCTAATATTGAGACTTCACGAGTATATATCTTAGAAGTATCATAATTTTTATTTTAATCATTTTAAAATTAATTTATCCGATATTTCTGAGATACTTCACACACTACGCCAAAAATGATATTTAACAGCGCCCCTTTTACAGCGCTTGCTAAACACAAGCGCTGTTGTAAATGTATTTGAAAAATAACGGAGCCTTTTACAGCGCTTTTAATCACAAGCGCTGTAAAACAAACGCTGTTGTAGGTCATATAACGTATGCGCATAATGTTGTAAGGCTTTTACAGCGCTTTTCAAAAAAGCGCTGTAAAATGAAGCGCTTTCGCGTATGCTTTTACAGCGCTTTTTTCACAAGCGCTGTAAAAGGCATGCGCTTTAAAATAATTGAACCACCCTTTACAGCGCTTTTTTCACAAGCGCTATAAAATACAAGCGCTTTCATTGAATTTAACTACCTATTACAGCGCTTTTATTGACAAGCGCTGTAAAAGACATAAATTTCAAATAATTATATACGTTGGGAACCCTCATATCCTCTACATCTTTCATCACCTCTACTCTGGGAACCCTCATACCCTCATATCCATTACGTGTTGTGCCGCCATCTACCTATTACGTGTTGTCTCAGGTATTTTTTTTTTAACTAGATTTTTTTTATCAAATTAAAAATTCATACCACATGATCTGTGTTAAATCTCTTCAACTAGTCAAAAACTCATATCACATGATCTGTTCTGTTTTTAAAATAATTGATTGATATTGGTTTCT
Organism: Cicer pinnatifidum; assembly: GCA_037974775.1. NCBI lineage: Eukaryota > Viridiplantae > Streptophyta > Magnoliopsida > Fabales > Fabaceae > Cicer > Cicer pinnatifidum. Next base: position 57,215,709 of record JBBPBR010000008.1, read on the forward strand.
TTTTGAAACTTGTTGATATGTTTTGAAAGCTTATTAGTTTTGTAACTGCATTTATATAGGTGGTATAATATGGATAGGAAATGGATGTCAGCCAATCGATTGTCAAAAGAGTATGAAATTGGAGTGAAGGAGTTTGTTGAGTTTGCAGTGAAGAATGTAAGAGATCCAAATAGAGTAGTTTGTCCTTGTTTAAAATGTTGTTTTGGAAAACGTGTTAGAGAAGATGAATTAGAAGGACATCTAGTATGTAATGGAATTGATCAAAGCTACACATGTTGGATAAGACATGGTGAGAAAAAAAAAAGGAAACATTAATTTTGAGAATAGTTCGACATATGCTTCAACTGACTTCGATACAGATACATATGAGCCGGATCGAGTTGATGAGATCGCAAAAGCAGTTGAAGAAGATCTTCGAGATTGTCCTAAAATGTTTGAAAGTTTGTTGAGTGATGCAGAGAAAGAATTATATAATGGTTGTACTAAATTCACAAGACTGTCGGCGATATTAAAGTTGTACAACCTAAAAGCGAGTAATGGATGGTCTGATAAAAGCTTTACAGAATTATTAACACTCATAAAAGATATGTTGCCAGATGATAATGAACTTCCCAGTCGAACCTACGAGGCTAAAAGGATTTTGTGTTCTATTGGCATGAGTTACAAAAGGATTCATGCGTGTCCTAACGATTGCATTTTATTTCGAAATGAATATGAACTACTTAAGGCGTGTTCGAAATGCAATGTCTCTCGATATAAGAAGAAAGAATCTACTCCAGCAAAAGTCGTGTGGTATTTTCCTATAATACCAAGATTTAGGCGCATGTATCGCAGTAAAGAAGATTCAAAACACTTGACATGGCATGCAGATGAAAGAATTAGAGATGGAATGTTTCGACACCCTGCAGATTCCCCACAATGGGCAAAAATTGATCACGAGTATCCTGAATTTGGGATAGAGTCAAGAAATCTAAGACTTACACTTTCTACTGATGGAATGAATCCACATGGTCTTCAAAGCATCTCACACAGCACGTGGCCTGTGATTTTGGTAATATATAACCTACCTCCATGGTTATGTATGAAGCGTAAGTTTATGATGTTGTCTCTGTTAATTTCTGGACCCAAACAACCGGGGAATGATATCGACGTATACTTGACTCCTCTAATAGAAGATTTAAAACGTATGTGGGAGACAGGTGTGGAAGTTTATGATGGGTATAAGAAAGAATATTTCAATTTGAGGGCTATGTTGTTCGGCACAATTAATGATTTTCCAGCATATGGTAATTTATCAGGATATAGCATTAAAGGTCAGTGTGCATGTCCTGTATGTGAAGAGAGTACAAATTGGATGCGGTTGAAACATTGTAAGAAGAATGTGTTTCTTGGACATCATAGATTTTTACCTTATAGTCATCAGTATCGTTGGTGGAGAAATGCATTTAATGGAAAATCAGAGGAAGGTAAAGCTCCTTTACCACCGACTGGATATCAAATACTTGAAAAAGTACAAGGTTTGACCAATAAATTTGGCAAACCTTTTGCGGGAGAGCTGGTCAAAATTGGGTGGAAGAAAAAGTCAATTTTCTTTGAATTACCATATTGGAAGTCATTGTATATAAGACATTTCCTCGATGTGATGCATATTGAAAAAAATGTATTTGATAGTGTTATTGGTACGTTACTCAATGTTCCAGGAAAGTCTAAAGACGGCATCAACGCAAGATTGGACTTGGTCGATATGGGAATAAGAAATGAATTGGCTCCAGTAAAGAAAGGAAATCGCACATATCTACCTCCAGCCGCTCATACTCTATCTGGATGAAGACAATGTAAAGAAATACATTGTAAATATGTTTTTAGGAAATATTTCAAAGGATAAATTGTTCTTAGCACCATATAATTCAGGGTACGTAATTTTATCTTTTTTAATTGATGAGAATTTAATTTATTAGTTGTGTATAGACCAAATTGTGTAACCAATTTTTTGTTGTTGTAGGGCACATTGGGTGCTATTTGCAATCAATGCCGTCTCTGAAGTTGTATACTATTTGGATCCCTTGCATGGCGATTACAACAATCACTCCGAAATCAAGACTTTGTTCGATACGTAAGTAATATTCATTTATTTTTGTTACACATATATATAAATAAGTGTTTGTTCATGCTAAAATAATCACATTTATTCATTTTATAGTGCATTAAAAGTTTTTCGAGCTCAAAGAGGTGCGGTAGTGTCGAAGCAAAAGTCTAATAATATTACATGGATCCCAATAAAGTGCCCTCGTCAAACAAACAATATCGACTGTGGGTACTACGTATTGAGATTCATGAAGGAGATTGTTGACAAGAATAAAACTATTATCCCAGAAACGGTACGGTATTTTGATTATATGATTTTCATATATAAATTATCTATATATTTGAAACTAACTTAATATAATATGTTCAATTTTTATATTGCAGTACTTTGAACATTCCAGTCCTTCATATTCTGAGCAAGATCTGATGGAATTAAAGGAGGAATGGTGTGAGTATGTGCTTGAAATGAAAATTATTTGATTTTCTGGGAAATAGCATGCTGCAAGGGACTGAATATTATATGGTGCATAGTTATTATATGTATATGATCATAGGACAGTATATAAACTTGCATATAAATATGTTGTAAATTAGATTCAATGTATATTCATACCAAATATGTTGTAAATTAGATTCAATGTATATTCATACCAAATATGTTGTAAATTACTGTGTATCATTGTTCTGGTTCTGGTTGTGTTACTGATTCTGTTTCTGTATCATTGTTCTGGTTCTGGTTCTGGTTCTGGTTCTGGTTCTAATATTAGTGATTCTGGATGTGTTGTGTTGTGTGAACTGGTTCAAACTAATTTTGGATAAAAAGATAAAAGACAGCGCTTTATAAAAAAAGTGCCATAAAAAGCTAAAAAGCTAAAAAACGCTTTTAAAATATATACAGGGTTAAAAAAAAAAAAAAAAAAATAACACCTTTAACAGCGCTTTTTACAAAAAGCGCTGTAAAAGGCACCCAAATATGTATTATGGGTATGCCTTTTATAGCGCTTTTTGTAACAAGCGCTGTAAAAGGCACCCCAAATATGTATTATGGGTATGCCTTTTACAGCGCTTGTTACAAAAAGCGCTGTAAAAGGCACCCCAAATATGTATTATGGGTATGCCTTTTACAGCGCTTGTTACAAAAAAGCGCTGTAAAAGGTACCCAAAATATGTATTATGGGTATGCCTTTTACAGCGCTTGTTACAAAAAAGCGCTGTAAAAGGTACCCAAATATATGAACTGTGGTATGCCTTTTACAGCGCTTGTTGTAACAAGCGCTGTAAAAGGTGCATAATAAGCGCGCGTTATAAATGGTGCCTTTAAGAGCGCTTTTTTGAAAGCGCTGTTGTAGCTTTTACAGCGCTCGAATCTACAGCGCTTTTTTTTTTGAAAAAGCGCTGTAGAAGGCTTAAAAAAAGCGCTGTAAAAGACAATTTTTGGCGTAGTGTGGATGCACAAGATTGCTTAAAAACCCTAATTAGACAAGAATAAGCCTAGGGAGGACGAAAATGACCTAAATGTTCATCCAATGACACAAATGAACTTATTGGATGCACAAGATTGGTTAAAAACCCTAATTGGACAAGAATAAGGCTAGGGAGGACGAAAATGACCTAAATGTTCATCCAATGACACAAATGAACTTATTTGATGCACAAGATTGCTTAAAAACCCTAATTGGACAAGAATAAGCCTAGGGAGGACGAAAATGACCTAAATGTTCATCCAATGACACAAACACACCTATTGGATGCACAAGATTGGTTAGAAACCCTAATTGGACAAGAATAAGCCTTAAGAGGACGAAAATAACGGAGCCTTTTCTAGCGCTTTTAATCACAAGCGCTGTAAAACAAGCGCTGTTGTAGGTTATATAACGTATGCGCATAATGTTATAAGGCTTTTACAGCGCTTTTTAAAAAAGCGCTGTAAAATGAAGCGCTTTCGCGTATGCTTTTACAGCGCTTTTTTCACAAGCGCTGTAAAAGGCATGCGCTTTAAAATAATTGGACCACCTTTGACAGCGCTTTTTTCACAAGCGCTATAAAATACAAGCGCTTTCATTGAATTTAACTACCTATTACAGCGCTTTTATTGACAAGCGCTGTAAAAGACATAAATTTCAAATAATTATATACGTTGGGAACCCTCATATCCTCTACATCTTTCATCACCTCTACTCTGGGAACCCTCATACCCTCATATCCATTACGTGTTGTGCCGCCATCTACCTATTACGTGTTGTCTCAGGTATTTTTTTTTTAACTAGATTTTTTTTATCAAATTAAAAATTCATACCACTTGATCTGTGTTAAATCTCTTCAACTAGTCAAAAACTCATACCACATGATCTGTTCTGTTTTTAAAATAATTGATTGATATTGGTTTCTTTTTGAAACTTGTTGATATGTTTTGAAAGCTTATTAGTTTTGTAACTGCATTTATATAGGTGGTATAATATGGATAGGAAATGGATGTCAGCCAATCGATTGTCAAAAGAGTATGAAATTGGAGTGAAGGAGTTTGTTGAGTTTGCAGTGAAGAATGCAAAAGATCCAAATAGAGTAGTTTGTCCTTGTTTAAAATATTGTTTTGGAAAACGTGTTAGAGAAGATGAATTAGAAGGACATCTAGTATGTAATGGAATTGATCAAAGCTACACATGTTGGATAAGACATGGTGAGAAAAAAAAAAAGGAAACATTAATTTTGAGAATAGTTCGACATATGCTTCAACTGACTTCGATACAGATACATATGAGCCGGATCGAGTTGATGAGATCGCAAAAGCAGTTGAAGAAGATCTTCGAGATTGTCCTAAAATGTTTGAAAGTTTGTTGAGTGATGCAGAGAAAGAATTATATAATGGTTGTACTAAATTCACAAGACTGTCGGCGATATTAAAGTTGTACAACCTAAAAGCGAGTAATGGATGGTCTGATAAAAGCTTTACAGAATTATTAACACTCATAAAAGATATGTTGCCAGATGATAATGAACTTCCCAGTCGAACCTACGAGGCTAAAAGGATTTTGTGTTCTATTGGCATGAGTTACGAAAGGATTCATGCGTGTCCTAATGATTGCATTTTATTTCGAAATGAATATGAACTACTTAAGGCGTGTCCGAAATGCAATGTCTCTCGATATAAGAAGAAAAAATCTACTCCAGCAAAAGTCGTGTGGTATTTTCCTATAATACCAAGATTTAGGCGCATGTATCGCAGTGAAGAAGATTCAAAACACTTGACATGGCATGCAGATGAAAGAATTAGAGATGGAATGTTTCGACACCCTGCAGATTCCCCACAATGGGCAAAAATTGATCACGAGTATCCTGAATTCGGGATAGAGTCAAGAAATCTAAGACTTGCACTTTCTACTGATGGAATGAATCCACATGGTCTTCAAAGCATCTCACACAGCACGTCGCCTGTGATTTTGGTAATATATAACCTACCTCCATGGTTATGTATGAAGCGTAAGTTTATGATGTTGTCTCTGTTAATTTCTGGACCCAAACAACCGGGGAATGATATCGACGTATACTTGACTCCTCTAATAGAAGATTTAAAACGTATGTGGGAGACAGGTGTGGAAGTTTATGATGGGTATAAGAAAGAATATTTCAATTTGAGGGCTATGTTGTTCGGCACAATTAATGACTTTCCAGCATATGGTAATTTATCAGGATATAGCATTAAAGGTCAATGTGCATGTCCTGTATGTGAAGAGAGTACAAATTGGATGCGGTTGAAACATTGCAAGAAGAATGTGTTTCTTGGACATCGTAGATTTTTACCTTATAGTCATCAGTATCGTTGGTGGAGAAATGCATTTAATGGAAAATCAGAGGAAGGTAAAGCTCCTTTACCACCGACTGGATATCAAATACTTGAAAAAGTACAAGGTTTGACCAATAAATTTGGCAAACCTTTTGCGGGAGAGCTGGTCAAAACTGGGTGGAAGAAAAAGTCAATTTTCTTTGAATTACCATATTGGAAGTCATTGTATATAAGACATTTCCTCGATGTGATGCATATTGAAAAAAATGTATTTGATAGTGTTATTGGTACGTTACTCAATGTTCCAGGAAAGTCTAAAGACGGCATCAACGCAAGATTGGACTTGGTCGATATGGGAATAAGAAATGAATTGGCTCCAGTAAAGAAAGGAAATCGCACATATCTACCTCCAGCCGCTCATACTCTATCTAGAAAGGAAAAAATTGTTTTATGTAAATTTCTACATGAAGTTAAAGTTCCAGAAGCATACTCTTCGAACATTAGAAATTTGGTTTGTATGAAAGACCTCAAGTTAAAAGGTTTGAAGACTCATGATTGTCATATTCTAATGGAGCATTTGCTACCAATAGGTATACGTTCCATTTTACCTGAAAAAGTTCGACTAGCATTAACTAGATTATGTTTCTTCTTCAGGGAAATTTGTAGTAAAGTGATCGACCCTCAGAAATTACCGACATTGCAGAGGGAAATTGTTGTTACTTTGTGTGAGCTTGAAATGTATTTCCCACCATCGTTTTTTGATATAATGGTTCACCTTACTGTTCATCTGGTTAAGGAGACACAACTTTGTGGGCCAGCTTATATGAGATGGATGTATCCGATAGAACGATATATGAAAATATTAAAAGGGTACGAAAAAAGTAGAAGTCGACCAGAAGGTTGTATTGCTGAACGATACATTGTTGAAGAGGCTGCTGAATTTTGTACGGAATATCTGTCCAATGTTGAATCCATAGGGCTTCCCATGTCTCGTCATTCAGGAAGACTATCAGGAGAAGGGATAATTGGAATGAGACTACTGACTATATCAAGGACAGAATTGGAGCAGGCACAACTGTATGTTCTGCACAATGATGATGAGGTTCAACTGATGTTACAATACACATGGATTAGTTATCTCGTTTGAACATGAATAGGAATCAAAATTGGATAACTCGAGAGCACAATCGAAGTTTTATACCATGGTTAAAAAATCACATAAAGTCAAAATTTGACATAGACCCCGAATCAATTTCACAGAGATTGAGGTGGCTAGCAAATGGTCCGAGCTTACATGTCTTTTCTTACACTGGTTATGTTATTAACGGCTACACATTTTATACCAAAGAACAAGATGATCAGACCACTATGCAAAATAGTTGAGTCACTCTCGTAGCTGAAGCGATGCATGTCTCAAGTGCAAAAGACAAAAACCCAATATATGCAAATCTATCATATTTTGGGGTTATCGAGCGCATATGGGAGTTAGACTACACAATGTTTCGTGTTCCCATATTTGGTTGCAAGTGGGTCGATAATAATAATGGCGTTCGGATTGATGAGTTAGGATTCTTGCTTGTTGATTTTAATAGGGTGGGATACAAAGACGAGCCTTTTATTTTAGTGTCGCAAGCTCAACAAGTGTTTTATGTCACCGATCCTTCTGATGATAAATGGTCTGTTGTCCTATCGACCAATAAAATAAGTAATGATAACAACAATGATGAAGATGTTGGTAATGATCTTTTATTTGCAACATCACAACAACCACATGAAATTGATTCAACTGATGATGGTTTATATCTTAGAGATGATCATGATGAGGGAATTTGGATTAATCCATCGTTTCGTATTGTAAATGGACAAACAAATGTGAATCCCACCAGGAAAAGAAGAAGGGCATCTTAATGTATATGTTTAATTGTTTTATATAAGCCATGCATGTAATCTGAATTATTGTGGTAATCTGAATTATTGTTCTATTCTGGTTTTATTTGTAATCTGAATTATTGTTCTATTCTGGTTTTATTATTGTAATCTGAATTATTGTTCTATTCTGGTTCTATTCTGGTTTTATTGAATTATTGTGGTATTATATAATCTGAATTATTCTGGTTCTATTCTTGTTTTATTGTTGTCTAAGAAGGCATGCATAACCAGTGATTATTGCATGTTTATGTAAATTTGGACAATTACAATTCTTAAGAACTATGCATGTAAAAAAAGTGCATGTCTTTTACAGCGCTTTTTAAAAAAAGCGCTGTAAAAGGCCCTTTTAAAAATTAAACAATGAGACATTTTACAGCGCTTTTTTTAAAAAGCGCTGTAAAAGACTTTAAAAATAATAATGAAAAGATAACTAACATGACTTTCTCTAACAGGATTTTCTTCAAACACCTTTTACGCATCATGGGAATCCCCAAAAACACATTGTTAACAAAAACATCAGATCCATTGTTAACAAAAACATCAGACACATTGTTAACAAACCCATTTTTCGCAACATGGCAATGAACCTGAAGATCAAGTTACGATTTAAGAATGAAAGGGAATGTAAAGAGATAAAAAGGACTTTGATGTTTGGTGAAGATTGAAAGAGTTAGCTTTGATGTTTGCGAAGAAGATGCATAAAAGGACTTTGAGGTGGAGTTTGGTGAAGAGGAAGATATTTTGGTGGGACTATGTGGGTTTTGCAGAGCTTGTTTAAAAAATAACATAACAAAACACAAAAATAACATAATAAGGCCTTTTACAGCGCTTGTTGGGATAAGCGCTGTAAAAGAGTCTTTTAAAAATTTAAATAAGGCCTTTTACAGCGCTTCTTTGAACAAGCGCTGTAAAAGGCTATTAAAAAAAACATTATATAACATACTAAAACAATGAGGCCTTTTACAGCGCTTGTTTGTAAAAGCGCTGTAAAAGAGTCTTTTTAAAAATTTAAATAAATACGCCTTTTACAGCGCTTTTATAACAAGCGCTGTAAAAGGCTTAGCCTTTTATAGCGCTCTTTGTAAAAGCGCTCTAAAAGGGTTATAAAAAAGCGCTGTAAAAGGGTTATATATATAACAGTAACCTCTTCAGTTTCCTCTTCATTACGTAATCTACACTATCATCTCAATCTTCATCGTTCTTCTCTTCTTTTGCAAACCCTATAATCTCGTTCATTACGAACTGTATTTCCACGATCATCTCCTTCATTTCGAACCTTATTTCCATCCAAGATCATTTCGAACCTTATATTTTCATTGAAATACGTAATCCTCATTACGTATTTCTTCAAAACCGTTTTTCTGTGACATTTATTGCTGTGAAATTTCTCTGTTCGCTCTTTTCTTTGCATTTCATCCTTCTTCGAACCATTATTCAGGTATTGATGTTATTTATTTTTTGTAATCATTAAAATGCATGTTGAGCTTGTTTAAAATATATATACTGATACATGTTGAGCTTGTTTAAAATAATGCATGATGCATGTTGAGCTTGTTGATGTTATACTAAACTGCATGTTGAACTTGTTGTAGTTAAATGGATACAAACAGAGATTTAGAATGTCAAAATGAAGAAGTTGGCACCAGTAGGACTTATGAAAATGAAGTCAAACGTGGTGCAACTATCATGCAAAAAGTCATTAAAGCTAGGAGCAATGGGACCAAGTTTGAGGTAATACTATACTATACTCTGTTTGCTGTGTATTTTTTTAGGTTTTTTTAATAGCATGTACTTACTATATGAGTTTATTAGGTTGGATGGAATGAAAGTGGTCAGCCAGTTGACCCCCACAGCGCCATGTTTGTGAGCTACATTGGGGCTGTTGTTCGTCAAAATATTCCAATAACAATTGACGACTGGAGAGATAAGGCATTGAAGGATGCCAAAGATATCATCTGGAATGATATTCAAGTAAATTTTTTGATCCAATCTTTTGTCATTTATAAATATTTTCATTGAAATACTTTACTTATAATTTTTTTCATTGCAGGCATCTTTTGTCCTTAATGAGGGACGAAAGAATTATGTATTGAGAGTTGCTGGCAAAATCCATCGTGGATTTAGATCGCATCTCTCAAACTTCTATCTTAAAGATAAAGAAGGAAACACAACAGCTGAACCTCCAAAGATATATCGACATTATATATCAAATGAGGAATGGAAAGCGTTTGTTTCCAAACGTACTGACCCCGCGTTTGTCGTAAGTGATTAATTTATTAGCATTTGTGTGTTTTATTATTTATATTCGCATCGTATTTTAAATTTTTACATAATTGCTATTTTTTTATATAGAACATTAGTAAGGCAAATCGCGAAAGGGCAAGAAACCCGACGCACCCATACAGAAAATCACGTATGGGATATGCACGCCTTGATCAAGGGCTTGTAAGTAATTAAACATCACTTTTATATAATGAATGAATTTGTATTATAAACTATAGTTTCTAACTAATATTTTGTTTTATCGAATAGCGACAAGAGACCCAAACTAATCAACCGTTGGGTCGTCACATCTTGTGGAAGGAAGCTAGGGTAAATAAAGATGGAGTGGTTGATAACCAAAATGTTCAAAAAGTAATAGAACTTTGTGTAAGTATATTATGACTTTAATATTTTTCAATATTGTATTTATCACTTGAATACTTTTTAATATTGTATTTTAAAAATGATAATGAACTTAACTATTTTAGTGTTACATGTATTTTAGGAGACCATCTCTCAAAGTTCTGAATGTGAAGAGGGCAAAAAGGATAGTTGTCGGGATATTTTGGGCAAAGTTTTTAATGTTCCTGAATATTCCGGCCGAGTTAGGGGGAAGGGATTTGGCGTAACTCCCAGAAGCTTTTTTCCTCAAGAGAAGCGCCAAAAACCTTCCAACGAGGAAGTATTAGAGAAGCTCAGAATCCTATTTGAGCAAGTGGCACAATTGGTGAATACAAACAAAGACAAGCAACTTCCGGTTCAGCTCCAAGGTGAACTACAAATGGAGAGTGAAAGCGGGAGTTGCAACGTCGGTTTGAAAAATATTCCCGAGGTAATTAATTACTTACTTGCTTATGTAATTACTTATGCATTAAACAATATTATATATTAACTATACTTATGTTTTAACTATTGATTTAGGGTGTCACTTCGTGTTTTCTATACTTGTCCTCGCCCACTCATCGGAAGGTGGGAAAAGCAAAATTGTACAATACTTTGGGAGAAGTATTGCACAATACTCCGATCCCAAAGGGCCATGTCAAGGTTTCGCCTACTGTTGCTTTCGAACCAACTGCACCGTTGCCGATACCGGACAACGACGGAGATATGCAGTCATTGGGCGAAGCTATCGGTAGTTACGTGGCATGGCCCACTAACCTTGTTGCCCTCATTAAGAGCCCTCCCAGAAACAAATCAGTGACGTCTCCCGATAAGGTTTGTCACATTTATTGCATAAGCTTTGTCAATTTTTTCAGATTCAATAAACTAACATTTAACCTTATTTTTGTAGGTCCAAATAAATAAACCACCCGTACATCCAAAAAAAAGCAGCAAACCTCATAAATTGGAGGTTAATAGAGCTGCCAATAAAGCTGCCAAATTTGCAGCAATAAAAAAATTGGATCGTGGCAAATCAGTCGCTGCTGCTGCTCCTCCTAAAATAAGTCAGCCACGCCTTGGTAAATACGGGGCGTGTCTTGACATTCAAGTAAAAAAGAACCTATGCAGCAGCGACGATTGCCGCATGATACATATGAATAAAGAAATATTCGGAGAGGAGTATGAGGAATTATTCGACAACGAGCACGTATACGAGCTTCTCGAACATAAGGAGCTCAGTGCAACTGTAATGAGCTTGTATATAAGGTAAAAAATACTTTTAATTGCATTTATTTGTAATTAATTAAATGTATTGGTAATTAATCTAGTTTAATATTTTCATTGAAGGTTTTTGCATGAGAAGGTCGTGTGCCCTAGGAAATTATCGAATAAATACTCATTCTTCTCTCCGCATAAAACGTCCATGTGGAAACTAGATGAAGACAATGTAAAGAAATACATTGTAAATATGTTTTTAGGAAATATTTCAAAGGATAAATTGTTCTTAGCACCATATAATTCAGGGTACGTAATTTTATCTTTTTTAATTGATGAGAATTTAATTTATTAGTTGTGTATAGACCAAATTGTGTAACCAATTTTTTGTTGTTGTAGGGCACATTGGGTGCTATTTGCAATCAATGCCGTCTCTGAAGTTGTATACTATTTGGATCCCTTGCATGGCGATTACAACAATCACTCCGAAATCAAGACTTTGTTCGACACGTAAGTAATATTCATTTATTTTTGTTACACATATATATAAATAAGTGTTTGTTCATGCTAAAATAATCACATTTATTCATTTTATAGTGCATTAAAAGTTTTTCGAGCTCAAAGAGGTGCGGTAGTGTCGAAGCAAAAGTCTAATAATATTACATGGATCCCAATAAAGTGCCCTCGTCAAACAAACAATATCGACTGTGGGTACTACGTATTGAGATTCATGAAGGAGATTGTTGACAAGAATAAAACTATTATCCCAGAAACGGTACGGTATTTTGATTATATGATTTTCATATATAAATTATCTATATATTTGAAACTAACTTAATATAATATGTTCAATTTTTATATTGCAGTACTTTGAACATTCCAGTCCTTCATATTCTGAGCAAGATCTAATGGAATTAAAGGAGGAATGGTGTGAGTATGTGCTTGAAATGAAAATTATTTGATTTTCTGGGAAATAGCATGCTGGAAGGGACTGAATATTATATGGTGCATAGTTATTATATGTATATGATCATAGGACAGTATATAAACTTGCATATGAATATGTTGTAAATTAGATTCAATGTATATTCATACTAAATATGTTGTAAATTAGATTCAATGTATATTCATACCAAATATGTTGTAAATTACTGTGTATCATTGTTCTGGTTCTGGTTCTGGTTGTGTTACTGATTCTGTTTCTGTTTTAACATGCACATGAATATGTTCTAAAATTAGTGATTCTGGATGTGTTGTGTTGTGTGAACTGGTTCAAACTAATTTTAGATAAAAAGATAAAAGACAGCGCTTTATAAAAAAAGTGCCATAAAAAGCTAAAAAACGCTTTTAAAATATATACAGGGTTAAAAAAAAAAATAAATAACACCTGTTACAGCGCTTTTTACAAAAAGCGCTGTAAAAGGTACCCCAAATATGTATTATGGGTATGCCTTTTACAGCGCTTGTTAAAAAAAGCGTTGTAAAAGGCACCCCAAATATGTATTATGGGTATGCCTTTTACAACGCTTTTTACAAAAAAAGCGCTGTAAAAGGTACCCCAAATATATGAAATGTGGGTATGCCTTTTACAGCGCTTTTTACAAAAAAGCGCTGTAAAAGGTACCCAAATATATGAAATATGGTATGCCTTTTACAGCGCTTGTTGTAACAAGCGCTGTAAAAGGTGCATAATAAGCGCGCGTTATAAATGGTGCCTTTAAGAGCGCTTTTTTGAAAGCGCTGTTGTAGCTTTTACAGCGCTCGAATCTACAGCGCTTTTTTTTTTGAAAAAGCGCTGTAGAAGGCTTAAAAAAAGCGCTGTAAAATCGCTTTTTTGGCGTAGTGACATATACCTATCCTATGAACATCAAATAAATAAAAAAAATAATGTTTGCTATTCTTAAATTGAAAAAAATATCTATTCAATTTTCTAAAAATCCCATTAATATTACTGTATATTCATAACATGAATTTGAATGTCTAACCTAACCATATCTTTAACATAGGAATTAAAATACAAATAAGTTATTTTTATTTTCTTTTCATAACAAAAACATAGATTTTATCAATCAAATATTATCGTTTAGTAACAATCACGTTATATATATTTTTTTATTTATTTCTTTAATTAAATTCTACATCTATACAAATTTTTTAAAATGAGTCAACACATATTTTTCATTTATTTCTTTAATTATATTCTACATCTATATAAGTTTTTAAAAATGAGTCAACACA
>JBBPBR010000008.1:57257842-57287077 GCA_037974775.1 Cicer pinnatifidum
TTATAAAGGTAAAAACTTTGAATCCTAACTTTGAATTAAAGTTAATTATACATATAAAATCAACTCCCGTCAAAAAATCGAAAGAAGTCCGAATCAATTTTTTATTTACTTTGCTCTTTTTAATTAAACTAAATCAACTAATTAAACTCAAATATTTAATAAATTTCAATAAAAAATTCAAATTCTAAATTAATAACGGTTGATCAGACTTTAATTATTTTTGACAAACGATTAGACTCTTATACTTTTTGCTTAACTCTAAATTTAGGATTTAATATATATATATATATATAAACAAAGATGAAGATAAAAAACACAATTTTCAACTTTTTTTATACTTTTTCTGGTTGGTAAAATAGGAAGAAAACAAAAAAGGGTGGGCCCATACAAAATTCATTTTCTACTTTTAGGCTGAAACACGGACAAGTAAAGTTTTTTTTAAGTGATCAAAGGCAAAGTTGGTTTAAAAAATACTAATTTAAATTAGTTTATTTGTAAAAAAAATTCAAATGAATAGCGTAATTACATATACTAATTTTTTGAGTCAGATAAGATTACAATTGACATTAATTTTTTGAGTTGAATAAGACTAAAATAAACAGTTTTAATATCTATTAAATGATTAAATGAGTTTAAATTCAAATTCAACCTCTAATTAAATTGAAATAGAGCGTTAATATCTCATCTAAATACTATACATATTTGTAAAATCAAACTTACTAAATTTTTAAAATATTTTAATACAAATAATTGGCTTGATTGTAAGTTAGTTTCTACATAGTTTTTGTACAATAGAGTTTTCCAACTATTTTTTTATCCACCAATCCCCGATTATACGTTAAACTTGCACAATAAGAAAGAAATGGTGCGTTAAAATAAACACACGTATTATAGTTTATTTCTCATTTAAATTATATATGACATTTTTTGTGGACTTAAAATATCGTTTGGTTGAAGTAGATTGTCTATTTCCCCCTTTGAATTTTGATGATGAATGAGTGGCAACCTAAATACACATGGAAGAAGCTATGCACTTTCTCTAGCAAACAAAAAACTTTAGTCCATGAAACTTCCTTATGAATTGAATGGTCACCAAAATATCTCTCTCTAGGGATGGGTCCTTTTTGAGCCCACAAGTATAGTCCATTTGTTATCAATTCCATGTGATGTATGCGTCCATTTGTTATCAAAAAACACAAAGTTGGAATCTCCCAAGTAGGTCCCCCCACCCATTACATTACTCAACAACTAACTTTACCAAAATTCAACATAATCATTCCTTAATAGTAAGGATTATATTTATTTATGTTTACCTTAATTACAATTTTTGTGTTTTATTTTTATCAATTTATATTATGTAAATATATTAATTATTTATATATTATTAATTTAATTATGAAATTAAATAATTTTATAAGTAAAAATTGAATTTTTAAAAATATTTTATTGTAATTTTTTGAGATTTAAATATGTGACATCATCATTTTTAATTAAAAAATTATGAAAAAAATACGAAAATCGTCGAATTTTTAAAATAAAATGATCAATATCACATATAAATAAAAATAAAGAGATTAAAATTGTAATAAAATATTTATTTTATCATAATACATTTATATAAAATAAAATAATTTTATTTTAAAAATAGAACAATATAATTTTTACATATTGTAATTAGAGTAATTGTATTGTGATTTGTTACACTAATAATTATTTGAGAATATGCTAACCCAATTCCATCATCATATTTGTGTTGATTATAAAGTAATATAATTTCATATATTATATTTCATGACAAGATTTTAGAGCTAATTTATGATATATTGAATTTTCCGTTGAAAGTATGGCAAACTATATTTGAGTAAATATTAAACTACTTTGTATTTGAAGTGGAAAGAACAAAAGCAATAGATATGACGTGCAAGATTCGGAATCTAAAGAGGGATTATTCTTTTTCTTTTTTTGGTTATTCAATTTTATTCTTAAAGATAAGAATTAAGAAACCCTTGTGCTCCTTGGGCCAAGACAAACATTGCACCACCTCTATTTGGATGCTTATAACTATAACGACCCTACTTATCCCAATTACCCCTTGCCTTTCAAATATTCATACACTTTTTATTCGATAAATGCAACTTGGAATTCGATATATATATATATATATATATATATATATATATTCAAACTTATTTTTGCATGTTTAAAAAGAAAAAATATTATCACACGTATGTATGGATGGAAATAAGTTCAACATACCATTTATTCTAATCTAATTAGAAAAGGAAAGAAACTACTAAGATAAAATAAGGCTTTGAACTTTAAATAAAAGGAGACGAGAATGGAGAGTTGGTTTGGTGATTTGGAAGAGTAACATAAGACTTTAAGTGATAAATAGGTTTTGAATTCTACTCTCTTCTAACAAAAACTAACAATTAAATTAATTTGATCATTTTAAATAGAAAATAAATAGAGAGAGAGAGAGAGGAGAATCGGCTAATTCAGCTAGAGAATAGGCTAAGGATATCTGGATCGTCAATTTAACTGCTAAAATAAGTTAATTTTATAAAAAACTTAAAATATTATTTTTTTTGATAATTTTTTATTTTATAGTTTCAAAGATTTTAACTAAATACAAATATAAAAGTATTGTAGATTATAACATACACTCCCAATGGATCAAATATTTCGACAACCTTTTACTATATATTTAAGATGATTTACCGTATTCATCGATCAAATTTAATTACCTAAACATAACATTAACATAATTCATAGAAAATATGAGATAAACACACACATATTATAAATAAAAAAAATATTGTTTTTATGTTAAAAAATTCATAATTATAAATCTTATAATTTTGAACATTATTTTAAAATTAAAAAACACTCAATAATGCACAACTTTTTAACATTCTTAAACGTTTTTACTTATGTAACCAAATTAAAATGGTTTTTCTGGGTCATATGATAGATATAGGAAAATTAGATTTTGTATTCTAGAATTTGACTTGTACTTATTTATTTAAATTTTTCTCCTTCAACTTACTAAAATACATTTAAGTGAATAGTAAAAATTAAACAAATTCAGATATTTTGAACATACTCCACATTCTCAAATTTCTAAAAAAGTAATTTTTTTTTGAATTTTTTTAATCAAAAATTTCATTTTCGAAATTTTCAATATTGAAATATAATTACTTAAAATTTCAAATTTTCAATTGAAAATAACTCCCAAAATTTTTATTTTCGAAATTTCTGATATTGAAATATAACTATTGAAAATTTCATTCATATAATGTTGAGTCTTTTTTTCAATTCATTTTTCATTTTTTTTACTACTAGAGTGTGGAATGAACAAATTGGTAAATAATTTATTCTATTATATAGTATAATATAGCGTAGCATGTTTAATTTAATATATTTATAATATAATTTATTACATGGCCGACAATCTGTACACCCAAAACATTGACACATGTCCCGATTAGGGAGGACTCAAAAAAAATTATATTAAAATATTGAATCGTGTAGTGTTAGAGTGTTGTGATTTAATGATTTTAGGAGCTCAGTTTATTCGAAAAGATTGATTTATTGAGGTTAGGAATTTATTAATAAAATGTCTCAAATATTATAATCGGTGTTTTTTACATTCCTAACTCAAAAAAAATATATATACTGAAAATTTTAAAGTTTAAAATTTTCGATATAATAAAATCATCTATCAAAAATTTTATTGATGAAATTTCTAGTACACAATTTGTACTATCGAAAATATTGTGACGTAAAATTTCTGAAACACAAATTACACCAACAAAAATTTTAAAAATACAATTTCCGATAGTATTAATTTGTAAATCAAATTTTTGACATAAAAAATTGAAATATAAAAAATATGAGTGAAGAGTACGATTTTAGAGCAATTTTTTTAATCTTAAAATAAATAAAAATAAAAAGAATAAAATTGAATTTTTAACATATTAGGGATATAAGTCTAGGCACCAAATCCAATTTTCAAGATGAAAATTTTCCTTTGTACCCACACTCTTATACCTTTACCCCCAAAATAAGAGCGAATCGACCATTTTGCCCTTGTATAAATAATAAAATCTTCACAAAATTTCCATTTCACATTTTGACATTTCTAGAATAGAGAGTGAGTTTTTTTTCAAAATTTCCGGAAAAGTTGAAAAACAAGTTTTCTGGTACAGAGCTATACTCTAGAAATCTTGGATAAAGTTTTTCGGTACAGAAGGTTTTACCGGAAATCTTTGATGAAGTTTTCCGGTACAGAAGAGTATTCCGGAAAACTTGTTTTTGAGTTCTCCGGTACAGAGGAGTGTTCCGAAAAACTTGATGACCAACATTTCTGGTAGTTACCGGAAAACTTGGACATCAAGTTTTCCGGAAGTTACATATAATTTTTTTTATTTAATTAATTATAATTTTATGTTATTGTCATTTATTTATTTTAATATTTTTATTTTTCAGTGGGTGCACGAGGAAGAGACGGCAAAATTATACGCGTTACACGGGACACTGAGACTTCTACATCGACTCCGATGAATCCACCAGAGAGGATTCGACCGACAGCTTCAAGGAGAAGAAGGCGTATGATTATTGAAGACGACGATGAGGGACATCATGATCAGGGGGATCCTTCTATAGTGCATGAGGAAGATGTACATGAGCAGGCTGATGTACATGAGCATATGGTGCACGAGCAGGTGGATGTAGTTGAGCAGGAGGAGGCTGCACCTGCTCATCAGGGAGAGCATATGGAGGAGGAACATGATCGAGCTGAGAGACCTGGTGAGCTGACACGGTATCCTAGAGGACCTTATGATTTGTCTGTCCTTACACGATACCGTTATCATGTTTCAGCTAGAATATGGTTTGGTTAGGTATATTAAATTAATTATTACTTATAATGCATTAAAAATATTTAAATTTATTGATATTGATATTTGTTGTCTAAATTTAATTTTAATGTCATATATTTTTTTTTGTATACAGGAGCGACCATTGCTGAAAATTGCTGCGCATGGGAAGAAAATGCAACAATTTACTCTGCCGGTACTTCCGAGACTCATAGAGAATTGGGTGAATTTGTCAGGTCTGAACCCATTACAACGGGATAGTTTGAAGAAGATCGACAACAACCTGATATCTGCGTTTGTTGAGAGATGGCATTCTGAGACATCGTCATTTCACATGCCATTTGGTGAAATGACGATCACTTTGAATGATGTTGTCAATCTTCTCGGATTACCTATTAGGGGTGAGTTCTACTGTCCACCCGATGTAGATAGAGTAACGGCGTGTAATCTTGCCGTCCATATATTAGGAGTGACCACGAAAGAGATTTGGGAGAAGACCAAAAAGACTAGAGGTGAACACTATACACTGGATTGGTTGAAGGATGTGTTCAGAAGGCAGTGTGCAGCAGAGAGGTTTGACTGTGCTGCTAGGGCATATATGTTGAATTTAGTTGGGAGTACTATTTTCGCTGATAAGAGTCATACTCTAGTTGATGCGAAGTACCTTCCATTATTCAGATATTTAGAGGATACAGATAAATATGCATGGGGTACTGCTGCACTAGTGGTGCTTTATGACTACCTCTAAGATGCCTCCTATTATGACACGAAACAGCAAGGTGGATATATGACGCTGTTTCAGGTATGAATTATATATTAGTATTAATTATTAATTAATTTATTAATTTAAGTTATTTATGTTATATTTAATTATTAGTATTAATTATTTAATATTTTTATTTGTAATAGTGTTGGATTTACGAATATTTTCCGAATATTTGTAATAGAGGTAATCAGGGTGCTGACGTGGAATGCTTTGCCCGAATGAATAGATGGTGTTACAAGCAAGGCAAGCATAAGGTCGATGGATGCAAAAGTATTATTGACCGACATATGTTATATGGAGACCATGGGAGAATTACAGGGGTGTTATTCCTTTTGATGATATCACGCTTTATACTGGTCACATCCGATCGTGTAGCACTGTAGTGAAATATCTACCAGAGAGGTGTTTGAGACAGTTTGGATATATCCAGTATATTCCTTCACCGCCACTTCCAGATCCTGCTAGATTATTTGATGTAGATGTGGAATGGTTGGGATATGTGACGCCAGTGACAGAGCTGTTTCACAAGCTTCGTCCAGCTACATATCTATCTGAGTGTGAAGATGGATATCTAGAGTGGTTCTATCAGGTGTCTCATCCATTGCTTGTGCGACTAGATGGTGTACCTCAGGTCCCAGATTATAGTGTACCGCCCACTAGTGCAGATGCTTCTACTTCACAACCGCCACCTATCCTACAGCAGATCGATGATCTTATACAGCAGGGGTTGAGTCAGCATGAAGCTAGTCCAGATGATGAGTTATATATCCACTTTTATAAAACTTTGTATTTATCACGTAATCACACTAGTTAGTAGTAACACCTTTGACGAACTATTGTTATGTGTCAGTTATTTTATGCACACTTTTGATGAACTATTGTGATGTCGGTTATTTTATGAACACTTTATGTTAGTTACTTCGGTTACTTTATGAATTATTAATTATTGTCATTGCGGTTACTTTATTAATTACTAATTATTGTTATATCGATTACTAAACTGCATGACAAAACAAGTGAAATGTCAGTTACATTAATAACAAGTGAAATGTCGGTTACATTAAAGTGATGTTGTATCAAGATAAAACATTAAGGTTCATCTAAAGACATTGCATCTACGGATTATGTAGGTGGATTTTGGGTAACACGTGGCAACCGGCCTAATAAATATCCCCAGTGTTGTAGACGCCCTGTGTATGCTATTGCCCAAGAAGTTGCCTCATTAGTGCGATATTGCTTCCAACCTGGTGCAATGTCTGGCATTGGAAATCCATCTTTCATCTTTAACTGCAAAAATTAAATAAATTAACAAAATCTAAGTGATTTCCATTAATTAACAAAAATTACCAAAATAAAACTAAAAAAATTAAAAGAAAATAATTACCGGAACCCAGTGATTTCCATTAACAAAACCAATACAACATATGCGATCATTTTTTGTCAATCCTGAATGTGAACCTCTCATAAGAAAGAAAGTCATTGAAAATGACAGACCGAACGTGACAAGAATAATATTATATGTTGTCGCTATCACGTAACCCATATCAGGTATGGACAACCATTTATCCATGGGTTGAACACCTAAGCCGGATATCATCAACGAATCTCTTACTTCTCTAATGCGTCTTGTGAACAATCTATCATATGGAGTTACATGAGAAGCAATCTCTTGATCCAATCTATTGCGAACCAAAGACCAACACTCTTCACCGAAACCAAGCAATAATGCAATAGCGCGAAAACCACAATTTCCATCACTTGCCACGTCAAATATGTCATCAATGTATGGCTAAATAATATCAGGAAATTGTCTCCATAACAAATTTGATGAAGAATGAGATGACTGAGAGACTTGTCTCTTCTTTGATTGAGAGGCTTGTCTCTTCTTTGTTGACTGAGAGGGTTGGGAACCAATATCTTCACAATATGTTGCATTAACATGCTCAAAGTAATAAAGGTCTCGATATACATCATATCCATCCGGCTTCATACCCTTACTTTTCTTCACTCTTCCTTTGGTTTTAACTTTTTCAGGTGGTGGACACATTGAACTTGTACTTGGAAAAGCAAGTTCACGCACCTTACTCTTCAACACTTGTTTCCCAATAACATCAAGTGATCCAAAGCGTTTCCATAATAAGAGTAACTTTATTTTTTATACCAATTTTTTTTTGCCCATTTCACAACAGTATCCCTTGAATCAAATATCTGAAATTAAATAATTGTAATTATTCACAAACATTTATTTTTATAATATTAATATTAAATATATTCATTCATACCTGATCTATGTCAAAAATATTTGTAGTATCGACGCATGTTTTGTCCATTAATAGTAGTAGATTATCCATACCTGTTAACATTTAAAAAAAATTAAAAAAATTTAAAAAATTTAAAAAACTAAAAAAAAAAAAAAAATGGTTTGTACCGGAAAACTTATGTGTATAAGTTTTCTGGAAACCTCTTATGTACCGGAATACTTTAGGATTAAGATTTTCGGTACAGAACATTTCTCTTCTGTACCGGAAAACTTATTTTTAACATTTTTGAAAATTTTGTTTGTACCGAAAATCTTTGTCCAAGTATTCCGGTAGTTACCGGAAAACTGGAGCCTATAATGGCAAAATGGTGAAAAAAATATTTACCTTTATTGTCTTTGAAATAGTTAAAAAAAATTTGAGGGTAGTTTTGATATTTTTGAAATTTTTTGGGAGTACAAGGCAAATTGTGGGGTACAAAGGAAACTTTTCTTTCAAGATATAGACATGGGACGGCCCATTCAAACACAACTAGAAAACGAATAAGGCCTACAAAAGGCTCCCAACGTATTGGGCTTCATAAGAATAAATAAGCCCAAATTTCAGTCCATAAGCCACAAAGAGGAAATCAGGATTTTCAACACAAATTAAATGAGAATGTGCATCTCGATAATTTAACAAATGGTGAATGTTGGTAAAATCAGGATTTTATTTAAAATAAATCAAGATTTTACCAACATTCACCATAGAAATTTAACAAATGCTCAACAATGATACTTTCTCGATAATTAACTATAAGTCGACTTTCAGTAGTATTATTTTAACATAAATTAACTATTAACTAGATATTAACTCGTACTTTGCACAGGTAATATATAATTAATTATTATGCGTGTAAATAAGTTAATAGAATTTTAGAATTAATATTTATTTAATTAGATGAAAATGTACATTCTCATTTATGCAAAAGAATGAAAATTTATTTTTGAAATATAAAAAATTGTGTTTTTTGTAGTACATACGAAACAAAGTATAAAGGTATTTCTCATCGATACTTAGTGACGAAATAAACACACATTGAATGCAAAAAGGGAGATATTGTGAATTCAAATATATACTCTAATATATTAAATGTCTTCATAACCTCCTTCTTGAATATGTAGTAGCATATTTCAACGAGCTTTAAACTTGTTTTGATAATCCAAATATTTGTTGAGTCGTGATGCTAATTTTTTTTATCAAGAGTAGAAATTTAGTAGTCTAATGGTATAAGACTTTTAAAATTAGATCTTTTTGCAAATTCAAAACTTGGTTAAGGTATGAGAAGTGAAATTACAAATAGATCGTAAAGTTTTTATCATTAATTTTTTTTAAAAGACATTAGAAATAATTACGAAATTATATTGTTAAATGAATTATTTCAAAACTTTATTTCACTATTTCTTAATTTAACGAATAAAACTTTGTTCTAATAATTCTTATTACAAAAGATTTAAATTTTTTGAAAAATATGAAAAATACTTATTTAGGAGGAATCTTGAGTGTTGTTTTTTACTATGACATTAAGTCTTTTGTAACTTATTTAACTATACTATGGTATGTTTCCAGAATCTCATAAATTTATTTCAATTTTATTCTACAAATATTTATATTTGTTGTAGCAACTTTCAAATCTGTAATATTATGGCTACAATTGCAGCTACGAACTACAATTGAAATCATACTCTGCATATTAACTTCATATTTATAGATAACAAATATTTTTTTTCTTTATGTTTCTACAAATCTCTATCAAAGAAAGTTGTATAAGGTAAGATATTAGACTACAAGACTAAAAGTATGAGCACTTGAATGATATGAACCAAACACATTAGGAAACAAATGAAGTAAATATGCATGATCCTCTAGAAATCAATCTCATAGATAACAATGTCCATACATTACTAATCTTGAAGTTGATTTTAGGTCGTCTTTTTAAATAAATGTTTGAGTTATTATATGTTATGATGTTATTATACGTTATGAAAATAATTTGGGTTACATTCATTCATTTAACATATCCATAATAAAACATGTGATTAAATGATACATTATCTATGATCAAGACTGAACCCATCTCTTGAAATAAGAAAAATAAATAAAATAAAATTTTGGCTTAATTGCAGTTTTGGTCGAGCTAATAACATTGTCCTTAAATATTTTCATTATCCACCGTTCTCTTCAAAACATAGCAACACCCATTCAGCAACCATGCCTACAGTTTCAACAAGAAACAAAACAAAACATGCCAAGAAAAAAAACAGAACTTTGACTCTGCCCAACCAACATTCTACAACTACTGTTCAACTCCAAAACCAAGGTAATCATCACTCTCTGCCATCTATCATGCATGCTCATTTCTCACTCACCCCTTTTTGTTGTTTTTTGTGTTTAGTTTACATCCTTGTTTGGTATCCTATGTTTTCATTTAACCAAATAAATAAATAACAAAAAGATTTCTTTGACACATATGGTTTCCTTATGTTGTAGTTAAAGAGGTTTTTATTTATCTTCAGGTTCTTTTCTATCTGAAAATCATACCAAAATGGAAGGCTATTTCAATGGAACATTGCA
Organism: Cicer pinnatifidum; assembly: GCA_037974775.1. Taxonomy (NCBI): domain Eukaryota; kingdom Viridiplantae; phylum Streptophyta; class Magnoliopsida; order Fabales; family Fabaceae; genus Cicer; species Cicer pinnatifidum. The sequence continues at coordinate 57,268,360 of JBBPBR010000008.1, forward strand.
TGACACACAAAAGGTAGAAAAAGAAGAATCATTAAGTGAAGATAAGGAGGTAGTAGCTGTTGAAGTAGCTGCTGCTGCTGCTGATGATGATGATGATGCTTGTGATGGAAAATCCAAGTCTCTCAGTGATACACAAGATGTTGTTGATATTGATGAACAGGTTGAGTCATGCAAGGTAGTGGAACAGCAGAATATGATGTTTCTGAATCCAGTAATGATGCAAAAAAAGATAATCAAGTTGAGAATACATTGGCCTCAGAAACTGTAGAACTGGAATTGAAGGAAGAAAAAAAGGAAGATTTTATATCACTTGAAGACAATAATGGTTTTTCATCAGTTATGGATAATCATGTTGTGGAGCAAACTAAATTACCTTCTTCAGAGGATAATAGTGAGGGATTAAGGGAAACTGAAGTGGTTGAAGCAATTAAGGACATGACAGGTTCTGAAGAGGAGAAGAATGTTTTGTTTTCAAATGAGGTTAATATTAGTTCTTCTCTGCCTTTAACTGATGTAGTTTCAAGGGAAGTTTCTTTGGAGATAAGTGGTTCAAAATCTGATGAGGGTGAAAAGGGTATTCCTCCAAAGGGAATTGAGGAATCAATGGTGACATCTACATATGAAAAAGTTGAGGAACAATCAGATATTCAAGAGTCATCATCCTATGAAAGTGCTAAGGAGACTCTTCAACCATCTTCAAATTTTCCTGATTCTGAAAGCAATAGTGCTGCTGAGCAAGTCATGATTGAAGAATCTAGAATCATTGAAAACCCAGGGGTAATTCACACTTTATCATAATTTTCTATCCCTGCATGTTTAAATTGGTGGTAGATTTGCTGTGGACTCTTTGAAATTATGAGGCGTGGTGATAGATAATTCAAGTTGAGTAAACCTTAGTTAAGTATTTTATTTTGACATATACTAACCAGTGTCCTAGTTAAAAACTTCAATAAAATACTATCAGTATATTTGATGTTGCATGTTTTAATTAATAACTTTCAATATTTGATTTCTTAGTAAGTGTCTAATATGTTTTGGTTCTGTGCACCCTATCAAGAGGTTCAAAAATCTGAAGTAACCTTAGACAAATCATAGTCTTAGGCACTGTGATTAAATTAAACAATATTCAACAAATGTGAGATATTTGTTTTAACAGTAACAAATAACTTTCTATATATGCTCTTGAATAATCAAAAGTCTAAAGTCTAGTCAAATATCTAAATCATGAGATGATATCTTAAGAAAAATTAGTGAACCGAACTTGTTGGGTCTTCTCTAGTCTATACCGAAGATTGGCCAATAGCCAAAGTTAAGCACCTCATCATTTATCACATATTTTCCACTAAGTTCAAGATTGTACTTTTTGAACTTGAATATTGTATTTGATACTACATGTGGTCAAAGGAAACAGTAGCAAATAACTTGAATATTGTATTCGGACTGTTTTCTAACATGTAAAATGTTGTTATCCAAAATGCAAAGCCGAAGTGTGGATCATCCAACATTACTGATTTACAATAGTTTAAATGTGAGTTTTGGCTAGATAATGCCAACTGGTAGCCTAGAGCCATCAGTCTTTTTAACTACAGAACTGTAAGAAAAGCCCCAACAAAAATGTAGTTTAAACTGAGTTTAGGCTCCCAAAATATGTCAACTGGTGGCTTAGTAAGTACCATATATCCAGTCCACAAAGCTTTTGACATGGGTCTATCAGTGATCTTCAAATTTACAAACGCCATGTTTGATTTCGTGGAGGAATTTTGTAAAATCATCATAGTTCACCACAATTTTGTCGAAATGAACTACTTGGTAAAAAAAATAACTAGGCAACCACAACAAACAACTAAAAATTTAGCAGAAAAGGTTGCAAATATACTCGTGTTCATGGACTTGGTCAGCCGATCCTATTTAAAGAAAATCAATAGACTTGAGCAATTAGGTTATAGGTAAAACTAGTAATAAAAAGCCTAAAACCCAATCACATTACGACACTGTCAAATTTAAACGGGTGCAAATCGCTTGCCTAAACACAATTAAAAACAATTTTATATTGTTATTCGACCAATTCTATAGTGCATAAATGTAGCAAGTCTTGTACTATACACAGACTTATCTCCACCATTAGATTATCAAGTCAACGCCGTTCACTTCAGATTGGAATACAATTTTCCTAAAATCCAACTAGACTCGTGAACACTCCTAGGTCCTAGCCAATTCAGTACAGGAAAGCCACAAATTATATTATTCTTTGATATGTATAAGACAATAAATTAAAATAAATTGCAATAATATTAATAATAATAAAATGACATCAAAACTTGTGATTATATTACTGTGATATTATCTAACGAGTTATTATGTCTGTAAACACTAGAATTCGCCCAATAATTGGGCTCAAAAGCGACCACCAACCTTCAACAAAATGCAGATCCGAGGACACACAACCACTACATATGGTACGGGTGTATATGCATAAACAACTCATAGGGAAGTCCATTCATATAGGCATGCTCAATAAAATTAAAAGGTTTTATTGTCTTTTTAAATTGCTATTTTAATATATCTTAAATTTTATATTCATTTGGAGACTGTGACCCTACTAGAGATAGAATAAGCATGGAAATAACCGAGCAAAAACAGAAAAACATCAACCACCAATAAAATGGCACAGATCATCGCCAAAAGCCAACAACAAACAAATAAATGAATAAATAAACAACATAACCGACAAAAGATAAGAGATATCATATTATATAACCATCGTACACAGTTTCACAAGCTAGGTTCTATGTATTCTACATTCAAACATGCAGTGAAATTCACCATGGAATGGCTAATTGCACAGAAATTATTAGACTTGACAAAAGGTGATATTATGATCAAGGACAACACAGAATATCCAATAGTGGTGTTGTTATCCTACAAGCTAGTAAGAATTAAAATTAAAATATCAAAATCTCAATTTAACATTCTATTTATTATTTTTCAAATTCCAAGGTAACTATAGTAAACTTGTAACAAAAACCAGTTAATCAGAGCACACAATGGTTATCAAAAAATTACCGGGCTTTAAAAACAAAAGCCAGAGATGCATTATTTTAAAACAAAACAAAATTGAAGGATATTTGTGGGTAAAAGACCTACAAATCTAACCTCTACAACCTCCCATTCAAATTCCCCTCCTTCCTCTGTTACTCCATCACAGAAAAATCACCTCCTTTTTCCACAGTACACATAGATCAAAGCTGCTGCTGCAACAACAACTACTACTGTAGATCCTGCTCCCCCTGCTATGATCAGCCACTGCAACTTAACCTTTTCAAATCCCTCAACCTTGAGTCTAAAACCCTCAATTTCCCTATCCTTTTCACCAATCTTATCCCTCAACTCCTCTTCAACCCTAATCCTCTTATTCCTCTCCTCAATTTCTTTCACAAGAGCATCAACTTTCTTCTTCAAATTCATCAACCTCGCCTCACTCTCCAACTTCCCCTTCTTCATCTCTTCAACTTCTCTCAAAAAATCATCCATCTCTTCTATCTTTTCCCTCATTTCCGCCTGCATCTCTTCTATCTTTTCCCTCATTTGCTCCTTTTTCTCCGCCAATTCGTCTCTCAAGCGCTCCAACGCCAAGATCTTCATCACGGATTCATCGTGCTGAACCTCGACGCCGTTGGAAAAGCCTTCGTACGTCATAGTTAATTCTGCGAAAAAAACAAGGTGTAAAAACCGAAATCTATAAATCAATCTATTATCAACGAATAGAAATAAAAAATTCAGCGTGGTGTTTGATGCCAACTTAATTAACATAAAAAATAAATGAAGAAATTAAAAGCTATTACTATTCACACAATTGTGAAGTATCAACAATCAATAAATAAATAAATGTGCGCGCGTGAATGAATAAACTGTTTTTTTTTTTTTAATCATTTCTTTTCATTTCGCTTTCTATGATAAAAAAAAAGGCAAAATTCAGAAAAGGAGGACAAACCAGCCGACGGTACAGATACGAAATGCTCCACACCGCTTAATGGTGATTATTTTTTGATCGAGTATAGGTTACTGCATAGTGGGCTTATTTTTTGGATTTTGTTTTTCGATGATACCATGAAAATTGTGACACACATTTTTTTGGATTTTGTTTTTCGATGATACCATAAAAATTGTGACACACAAATGTGAGTTTTTAGTTTGGACCAAGGTTCATATTCAGTATAATAATATTAATAATTATTAATTGAATTATGTGTTAAGATTTTTTGTTTCTTGTATAAACTCTTCAAATAGAGATCTTAAAAAATTAATATTTAATTAAATAATTAAATTAAAATAGTTAATAAACTTTATTTAAATAAGAATCATTTAAATTAAATTCAAATTTTAATTAAATTTTAATAAAATTAAAGTTTAAATCTTAATTAAAAAAAAATTGACAGACTTGATTTATTTTATGATCGGTTTAGGTGCTCATTGAAGATGTTGAAAAAATGTGGAATTAATTGAAGATACTTAGTTTGGGGTGTTCAAGAAAAAGAAAAGTGGATGATTATACTAAAAAAAGTGAATGACTTCATCGAATATGAATTACATGATAGCGATAAATAAAATATTATGTCATTCTAGTGTCATTGTCTCATAATTTGAATGTAAATTTTTTTTCAGCGGATGAACCACCATAAAGGAATTGTTCTCGTAATTCTTTAATAGCAATTGAATTTGTCAATGAACACCATTGAGACATAGATCCAATATTTATCAAATCATCTTGTGTTTCATTAAACGAGGATTAATTTATATGTGTAAAGCTTTGAGTCTATTTTTTTTTTTTATAAATAAAATAAAAGTTGCATAATTGATAAAAAAAAAATTAAATATATATTATAACGAGAATTATATTCCTAATACAAAATATATTCATCAAACAAAATATATATTAACACAATCTATTAGTGGTCTCCCTGAAATATGCAGAATAACTAACTTAGTATTACAATTTTGGCTTAATTGTAGTTTTGGTCCCCTATTTTAGATGAATCGTGAAAGTAGTTCCTCCATTTTGTTTCTCCCCAGTTTTAGTCCTCCAAACAGAACTTTGGTCCAAAATTTGATGAAATTTCATTTTTTTTTTGCATTTATTTAAGTCACACAATGCCTCAAGATCTCATTTGCAACAATTGTACCTGAAATCTATGATCATAAATAGTGTAGTACGGCTTTAAAAAATGAAATTTCATAAGTTTTAGATCAAAATTATTCTTTGGGAATCAAAACTGGGGAGAAACAAAATAGGGAAACTAAATTCGCGATTCAGCTAAAATAGGGGGACAAAAAATGCAATTAAGCCTAAAATTTTAAAAGGGAACAAATATCTAATGGTATATGATTGGGACTTATACAAAAAAGATGTGATTAAGACGTGTATTGGTAGATGGAGCATTAAAGGTCTCGCTGTATAATATTGAAATAGATTATATTATAATCACTATTTCTATTTTTTTTATCAAACTATTCTTTTTTTTTTACCGCACTAATTGAAATACTATTTTAGGAGTAGGGAATATTGCATGTGGGTTGTTGAGCTATCAAGTATGCATTGTCAATTAAATTGAGTGATTCATGAGAATTTATGAAATAATAATTATAAATAAATGAGTGTTATTGATGAGATTAATGAGAATTTATAAAATAGTAATCGTGGATAAATGAGTGAGATTTGAAGTAGACAAATCAAAAGAATTCAAAAGAATGATAATGTGTTTTGGAGATTAGAGGTGTGAGTTAAAGAGTTTTTTATGTATATATCCCCTTTTTTCAAAAAGTTTCCTAATTTGCCACCTTTTGAAAAAAATTTCCCAAAATGCCACACTTTTTAAACTCAAAAGGAAGTCTCTCCATGGGGAAACGACCTCCTGAAGAGGAAGCCTCTCCCTGGGGAAGCGACCTCCCAAAGGGGCATGACACGTTTTTTGAATTTTTTTTTTTCGGAAAGGTGTTTATTATTATTAATTTTATTATTTAATAAATTAAAAATATTAATAAATTTGTAAATAAAATTTAAACTTTAATTATTATTATTATACATATAATTAAAAATTAATATAATTAAATTAAATAATTTAATGATTTAAAAAAAATAGTAATAATAAATTAAAAAATACATTAATAAATTATAAATAAATGTTATATTTTTATTATTGTTATTATGATAATAAATAATTATTATACTTATAATTAAAAATTATTATATTTAAAATTATAATATAAATTATATATATTATATTATAATTTTCAAAATAAATAAATAAAATAAAAATTGAATAATAATAACAATTAAATGAAAAGAAATTTAGATTACTAACATGAAAATTAAAATACATGAAATTAAGAATAAAATACATCAATTTTGAGTAGATGTGCCAGCAGTGTTTGGACAATGTTTTCTATTATGACCAGAGACCCGACATAATCCGCATTTTCTTGGTACTTTTTCTGTACTGTCCATTTATGTTCTAATGCGTTTGCTCTTTGGGCGACCTTTCGTGAGTCTCCGCATTAGTGGATTGTGACACACCTTAACACCTTCATATTGTGGCCAATATCCTTTGTTTGGTATGGGTTGGAACACTTCATCATAGACTTTTAGTACCGTTTCCACCTTATACACATCAGGTATAAGACTCCAATAATTATATTTAATGCTAGAACATGCTGCTATGACATGTGAACAAGGCATATGTTTAGCTTGATATATTCCACAATCGCACCACTTGTTGGAAAGATTTACACTGAAATGACCAATTGGTCGCCCTTCTATTGGAACCAGTGTCTCGTGCACCATGAAAGTATGGTTGCTCCGGTCAAAACTATCCACCCTATGACTATTGGATTTACTTATTTCCAATTTCATAAAATTTATGCAAGCTTCTGTGTATACCTGACCAGAAGTTAAAATTGATGCGTGTCGTTTTCCCATGGTTGGAAACAGTGTCCCTGTTTTAAAATAAGTTGATTGGACCAAAGCAGTTATGGGAAGGTTTCGTGGGCCTTTTAATACTGCATTCATTGGCTCCACAAGGTTGGTTGTCATCTGACCCCAACGACTACCTCCATCGAATGCTTGAATCCAATCTTGTCGAGGTATATTGTCTAACCATTTCAAAGCCTCCGGATTTAGTATGCCAATTTCTCTGCGGTAGTATCGATATGTATGCTCATTGATCGAGTAACCTGTATTGAAACAGTAGACAATTATCTAAATTAAGAATGAAATTACTAAAAATTACAGTAATTATAAAAATTAAGAATGAAAACTATTACCCATAGAAATAACTTTATTCTTCAAAGCATTGTCCTTAAATTCCCTTGCAAAATTTTGTGAAATATGTCGGACGCAGAACATATGCTTTGACGGAGGATCTTGCCACCCATTTGCAGAATTATTATAAGCACTCTTAATAGATTCATGTCTATCTGAAATCAAACAAATGTTGGCTTGTGGAGTGACAAATTTTCTCAAATTTCTCAAAAAGAAACTCCAACCTTCTTTTGTCTCACCTTCCACAATAGCATAAGCAATAGGAACTACGTTGTCATTCCCATCTTGTGCAACTGCTACCAATAGAGTTCCTTTGTACTTGTCGTACAACCAAGTCCCATCAACTTGTACTATTGGTTTGCAGAATTTAAATGCAGATATACACGGATCAAAAGTCCAAAATAGTCTATGAAAAATCCTTATCCCACCTATCAAACTATTCTCATGATAAGCTGGGATGGTTTCCATTTCTATTTTAGTTCCTGGAGCAAACGTTTTCATAACCAACAACCATTGTGGGAGTTGATTGTACGACTCTTCCCAGTTACCATAAATTTGTTCGATTGCTTTATTTTTTCCAATCCAGGCCTTTTTATAACTAACTGTGTAGTTATGTAAAGCCCGAATGTGAGCAACAATGACCTTCACTTTGATTGAAGGATCCACTTTCACAACTTGTATTATGCTTTGACATATCACGTTAGAATCGAGTTTCGTATGATCTTGTGACAATGCAGAATTTGTGCATGTATGAGGCACATTTAATTTACCAATAACCCACAATTCACTTTTTTTGCGTTTTGAAGCTCTACATCTAAACAAACAATTTGAATTTGAACAATAAATGACATACCTTTCTAAATCTGATTTGTATACCACAAAATTCAATGAATGTTTTAAATGGTAACGCTTGATTGCATGCACGCATTCATATTTGTTATTAAACTTCATTCCAATTGCAAGAGTTCCATCTATTGTTGGGTCTTCGTTGATGAAAAAGTGATCAAATTCACTTGATTTTTGTTGAGTATCTAAATTGATGCTCTTCAAGTGACACGGTGGATCGAACTCTGATAGAATATGTGGATCTTCTGCTTCCAAATCTTCCATTTCAATGTCATCACCAGAATTATCAGATGACTCATCGAAGTATGTTTCATCATCTTCACTATAATCATTTAAATCTTCGTCGTTGATAGTAGGTAAGACACTAAGAGGAAGATCACATTGTGGACTTGTTGGAGGAGATTGATGATGTAGTTGGAAACTTTCTGGATGAATTTGTTCTAATTGGGTAGAGTATGGTTCACAGTGTTGTGATGGTTCACAGTGTTGTGATGGTTCACAGTGTTGTGATGGAGAATAGTGTTGTGATGGAGAATAGTGTTGTGATGGAGAATATAAGTCGGGTTGATAAGGTATGTTTGATGTGGATGGTTGATCAATGTTTGTTGATGGAGGACTAGACTCAAAGGTAACATATAACTCGATGGTGCCGAGTTGTGACCACTGTGCATAAACATCAAACATCAACTCAACATCTTCGGCGTCGCAAATCTTCATGAGTTCAAACCTTGTTGTATTTTCACCAAAGAACACAAGGTGTCGATAAACTATATCATTTATCGTGACATTGTCACCAAGCTGTAATTTTTTTCTAATCACATTCTTTAGACGAGCAAGGTTGCTTCCTGAATGTACTTTGAACGCCTTTTTATAGTCACTTATGAATGTTTTTCCTTCAACTCCATCGACAATTGAACCATTATGATAAACAATACAAATTACTTGTTGAGCAGCCATGACTAAATGATTGATTGAGTATGAAATGGTTGAAGGTATGGTGAGATAGAAGGTGTGGTGAGATAGAAGTTATGGTGAGATAGAAGGTGTGATGAGATAGAAGGTGTGATAAGATAGTAAGTATGGTGAGATAGAAGGCGTGGTGAGATAGTGTATGTTTGCTTTCTATTTATAGAACATTTTTAAGATTAAATATTAGATACATTAATCTAATTGGTTGAAAATGTATGACAAGGATTGCCCTCCATAGATGATTTAGATCCGTTGATAACTTTTATTCAATGGTCAATATTAAATATTGGATACATTAATCTAATTGGTTGAAAATGTATGACAAGGATTGCCCTCCATAGATGATTTTGAATTTAATTTAAGTTTTGTTATTTTTATTTATTTATTTATATAGTCTCATTAAATAATATTTTTATTTATTTATTCTGAATTTTGAATTTAATTTAAGTTTTGTTATTTTTATTTATTTATTTATATAGTCTCATTAATTAATTTGTTTAATTTATTTATTTAGTGTCCCTTAAAGGATAAACTTAAATGTCAAGGTCATGTCAACAAAAAACCAAATGATGCCATATTACCATATTTACAAGCGGCTGGCTTTGGTGAAGTCATCAAACTAGGAAATTATAAAATAGATGTCGGTCTCATTACTGCTATGGTTGAGAGATGGAGACCTGAAACACACACATTTCATCTTCCGGTAGGTGAGTGCACAATAACTTTGGAAGATGTATATTACATTTTAGGATTAAATGTTTCTGGTTTACCTGTTAGCGGTTCCAATTTTGTGCACGTACAACAAATTTGTCAAGATTACTTAGGAGTTATCCCACCTCAAGGAGCAACAAAAGGTAATTCTATTAAATTAAAATGGCTTAAAGATACATTCGAAGATATTGGTGAAAATGCATCTGAATTAGAAAAGCAAGTATCATGTCGAGCATACATCCTACGTATGATCGGAGGGTTATTGATGCCCGACAAATCCAACAACCGTGTACATCTAAAATATCTTTCACTGTTAGGAGATTTAAATAAAGTATCCCAATATAGTTGGGGTTCAGCAGTTTTAGCTACACTTTATAGAGAATTATGTCTTGCAACAAAACCTGGTGTAATATCTATGGGAGGATGTGCATTATTGTTGCAAAATTGGGCATGGTATCGTTTGTCTTGTGTCGCTCTTGAATCTCCCAAACCATGGATATTTCCACTTGCACAAAGGTAACATATTATTTTTCTATTATATTTTATTTTTTATTTTTTTAAAACCATATAGTTACCATATTAATAACTTTATTATTTTTTTTATTTTTATTATATTTGACAGGTTTAATTCTGGTGGTGTGAATTTTGCTAAAGTTCCTCATAACGACGTAGAAGGATATCGAAAAACAATTGATCACATGATGGTTGAGGAAGTAATATATTTAATCATATTTACTTGAATTTTGTAAATATTTTATTTTTTATACTTGTTATAATTAATTTAGCTTATTTTTTACATGTCAGTTTTATTGGAGACCTTATCTCGGGTTCCAACATGAAGTTTCAGAAGAAGATAGGGTCACTTGGACTGCATGTACTTATCTACTTTGTTTTCATATTGTTGAAAAACATCATACAGATAGAGTCGCACTCCAATTCGGTTTCCATCAACAAATACCACAACCACCAGAGAATATGAAATCGTATCATGAGGTCGACATGAGGCATGGGATTGATGATAATTGGAACTGGGTATGGAGAGAAGAAATTAACCATTGGAATGAGCGCCATAATTACGTGTTGCGAGGTAACATCGTACAAGGTGTTTTATGTCATAGCATAGAATATATGATTTGGTTTAGACAACACACCAAATTGTTTATATCTGTAGAACAATATCTCCGTGACCCCCGATTACAACCGCCAACATATCCTCGTGTGCAATCGACCTCCCAATCAACCCCACAACAACAACACACAGCAGGACCGTCTTCATCAACACCTCACATACATGTCGCTACTGAAGTTCCATTTTGTGATCCACCACTATCTCAATATTACGTTCCGTCAGTGCCAGAAATACCAACACCCGGTTATCCGACCGAACATGGGCTTATCTATAATTTGTTTGGAACTCAGTGCACAACTCCTGAATCAGCTTATGCTGTATTTGATTCGATGTATAATCAACAATCTCAAAATTTAATGGAAGCAGGAGTCAGTGGTTTTAACCCATCTACAACTTACATTGAAGAAAATGATCAAAATGAGGATCAACCAGAAGAACCACAACTTGCTCAGAGAGCTATACGAGTTCGAAGACACCCTACATGTGGGACTGGGGGTCATTTAGGTGGACATCATTGATATAAATTTGAAATCTTTTATGTTTCCAAATTTCATGTATTTTAATTTTCATGTTAGTAATCTAAATTTCTTTTCATTTAATTGTTATTATTATTCAATTTTTATTTTATTTATTTAATTTGAAAATTATAATATAATATATATAATTTATATTATAATTTTAAATATAATAATTTTTAATTATAAGTATAATAATTATTTATTATCATAATAACAATAATAAAAATATAACATTTATTTATAATTTATTAATGTATTTTTTAATTTATTATTACTTTTTTTTTTAAAATCATTAAATTATTTAATTTAATTATATTAATTTTTAATTATATGTATAATAATAATTTATTATAATAATAATAATAATAATTAAAGTTTAAACTTTATTTAAAAATTTATTAATATTTTTAATTTATTAAATAATAAAATTAATAATAATAAACACCTTTCCAAAAAAAAAAAAAAATTCAAAAAACGTGTCATGCCCCTTTGGGAGGTCGCTTCCCCAGGGAGAGGCTTCCTCTTCAGGAGGTCGCTTCCCCAGGGAGAGACTTCATGTTGAGTTTAAAAAGTGTGACATTTTGGAAAAAAAATTTCAAAAGGTGGCAAATTGGGAAACTTTTTGTAAAAAGGGAATATATACATAAAAAACTCTGAGTTAAAAGGTAATACATTATGTTTAGTGTGATGTGACAAAAATAAAATTATGTAACATACAAAAAAAACTTAAATGTCAACATGAAGATTTGTGTGTCTGATTTAATGTATTATAATCCATAATGTAAAATTGATTGAAATACATCCTTATAAGCAATGAACAATCACTCAAAAATTTAGAAGGGTTGAAAACAAGTTTACCTTCCAACATCAATAGCTCATAAAAAAAAAAAAAAAAAAAATGGAAAAGTTGGAAGAATATATACCCTTTCACCGGCCTTATCAAACAACATCCAATAATACAAAAACTACTTTCCCTTTTGCATCTTTTCTTGTCCTTTCCTTGTAAAATCATCTCATCATAATATAGCAAGTTTAATTTCAACTTGCAAATGTTACAATGTCACAGTGTCCTAAAATATGTGCCACTCAACTAATCAGCTTAATAATATCTTGTTTCTAATATGTCATCCAAAGTAATTAAATATTCTTAATGAGCTCCAAAGCAATATCACAAAAGAATGAATAGAAGAAGAAAATGGTGAATTCAATTGTTTAAAAATTTAAAATATCTGTAATGTTATTGATTTTGCTGACATTATTGATAAGGTTTTTGATATTCTTAATAAAATAGTTAAACAAGTTGGTTTGCAAGTAGCAAATATGATCCAAATTTGGTTAAATTTTGTGATATCATTGTCATCAGAATTTGGTAAATAATAAATAAATATAGAAATATTTCTAATTTTGTATCAATCAATACTCAACAGCCTAGCTATGTACCTGCTCATAAGATAGGCAGGCACCTCATAATTGACTTCAAGTATTGTATGACAGACAATATATAGCTTGTTTTTTTCCTCCTATGCACATGATATCAAATATTAATACACCAATTTTAACAATCTTGTTCTTGCCAATCATATTTTGTTGATTGCTACTTATATTTAATTAAAAAATTTAATCATATTTTATCAATTTTAAAGTGACTCAAAATGCTTCTCCTATCAACTATTTTAAATAATTTTTTCTCTAAAAATTAAAAAATTCAAACAACATTTTGATTAATTTTAATATGTGAAACTAATTTCATCCCCCACCAATATTTTTGTATTTTCTTAAACTTGACAGTGACAAAAAGTAACTTCTCTTATTCTCAAACAACAAAACAATGATGCAAGTAACAAGTTCCACTAGTTGTCTCTCTACTCCCTCTTTCTCTCTCAATACACCTTTATGTCTTCTATATATATGTCTAGAACCTCACACTCATTATCATGCTTATTCTTCCTACTACTTTTTCATATACCATTAACTCCAATTCCCCTGCATCTTTTATTTTCCTTCAAGATCATGACCAGAGTTGATAAATCTCAAGTTATAATTCTCTCTATTTTACTTCTTCTTCTTGTGATCACACCCTTTTTACCTTCCTCTATGAAGCCTAGTTATCTTTACTTAATCTTCAACATCCTTATCATTGCACTTGGAGTTGAAGCTGGTTTTCTTTCTGTTTTTTCTGACACTTTAGAAGACAAAAAGCAACAACATGAGAAAGAAACATCATCATGTGGCATAAACAATGCAAGTTCTGTCTCAGAACAACAACAAAGTCAAAAGAAGGTTTTTGAAAAGTGTGTATCTGAGAAGATTGTTTTTGTTGATGCTAATAAAGTAGATCATAAGGTGAAAAAATGTGCTTCAATGCCAAGTCTTTTTTATATTGAAGATCATGAATCAGAAGTTGAAGAGTTTGAAGTAGAAGATGAAGTTGGTGGTGTTAATGGACAAGAACTGTTTGCAAAAGCTGAAGCTTTTATTGGAAATTTCTATAAGCAGTTGAAGATGCAGAGAGAAGAGTCTTGGTCTTCTTAGAAAGATTATTTAAGACTTAATTAGCTTTGTTGTTAAGAATAAATAAATAATTTTGTAATGTTATTAAATTAGGAATGTATTAGTTTTGATGATCTATTGGTTTAGGGACAAATTAAGAGAAACTACAATGTTTGTGTTTCTTTTACTGAGTTTGTACAAATTTTGATTTGGAATTAGAGGTATGTCAGAGTGTTTGCCAATATGCAATTTGCATTATCATTAGATAAAGTTCATCTTAAAAGGATATGCATATTATAAGGGGGACCACTTTTAATAAATGATAATTTAAAAATTTAACAATAATGTGTTGTCTTGTGAAAATAGATAGAAGTTTAATGTGTTTTCATTTTTAAATTGCAGAAAGTGGTTTGGTTGATTTTTATTTGACAGAAATAAGTAATAATGAAGATTTGCTCTTTAAAATTGAACTAGTCAAATCAATACCGATTAAGTTGTTCTCTCAACTCTAACTATGAAAATAATTATAAATTTTTATTTTTAAAGAGTGTTATCAATTATTATTAAAATTTTAAATAATTTTAAATATTGATCTTCAATAAACCACCAAAACACGAAGAATATGGTCAAATTGCATTAATTAATTTGAGACAAAGAAATTTTTTATTTAAGCACACTTGAAGGAAGGAAGTAGATTGTAATTTCTTCAATAAATTTTACTTTAAGGAGTTATAAGTTTGAATTGGAGATTAGAGTGAAGATCTCAACTTAAAAAATTCAAACTATATCATATGAAAAAGTATAAAACATTATTATTTTAGTTTATGATTAAATAAAATATTTAAATTAGTCATCAGATCATGAAAATATCAATCAATTTAGGGATAGTCACACGTATATCCCTTTTTCTTTTTTTTAATACCAAAATACCACACATTGAAAAAAATAATACCAGAATGCTCTATTTTTTTACCCCAGTTGCTGGTCGCAACCTGGGATACGACCTCCTATTGAAGAAAATGGAAAAAGTTTACTGATGGTCGCATCTTGGGGATGCGACCTCCTACTTGCATATTTCATTTTTTTTTTCCCGATTTTGCCCTTATGTATGGCATATATATTATATATATATATATATATTATTATTACATATTTTAAAATTAATAATAACATTATTATAATTAATTAAAATAATAAAAATATTTAATTTATTAATATTATATAATTGTTACTAATTATAATAATAAAAAGAATAATAATAATAATAATTAAAATAATAATAATAAAAATAAAAAGAAAATTCTATTAATAAAATAAAAATAAAAATACATTAAATTAAAAGAAAAAAATGCATTAAAATAATAATAATACGAGTGTCAGACGTCAACACATTAATGTATTTTTATTATTATTATTCTATTTATTATTATAATTAGTAACAATTATATAATATTAATAAATTAAATATTTTTATTATTTTAATTAATTATAATAATGTTATTATTAATTTTAAAATATGTAATAATATATATATATATATATATATATATATATATATATATATATATATATATATATATATATATATATATATATATATATATATATAATATATGTCATACATAAGGGCAAAATGGAGAATAAAAAAAGTGAAATATGCAAGTAGGAGATCGCATCCCCAGGTTGCGACCAGCAACTGGGGCAAAAAAGTAGGACATTCTAGTATTATTTTTTCAATGTGTAGTATTTTAGTATTAAAAGAAAAAAATGAGATATATACGTGTGACTATCCCATCAATTTAATCTTGAATATTGTAATGGTTAAGAATTATTTTAATAGTAAATTGTTTAAAGATTTTTATGATATGTATCTTTCAACGACAATTTTGATCTTTCGATTATTAATTTATATTTTTATAAAACAATTATTTGTATACTGTCCGGCTGTCATACTTTTATATGACATCAAATAAATATTATAAATTAACTGAATTGCTACAGCATGCATAACTATCAACAATATTTGACTGGAGTCTCCATATTTTTGTTTAATATCTAATCTAATATTTTATAAAAGGCATAAACGTAATTAAGAAAAAGAAAATAAATGTAATTAAATGACTCATGAGATGAATCAATTACACAGCATGTTAAAATAAAACTAATTTTAAAATTGATTTTAAGTTAGGAAAGCCGCTATTTGTAATTCAAAACAATACTTTAAAAATTATAATAAATATATTTAAATTTTATTTTGACGGATAAATGTCAATATTATTAAGTTGTATATTTTATTTTGAATTCAAACTTAAAATTATATAAATTAATTATAATAATATTTACTATTTCTTTTAAAATAAGATAAATACAATAAATGAAAGTTGTTACTTTCTAGTTTTTTTTTTAAATCATGACATGATCAATGAAATGACCAATTTGTGTGTATCACAAAAAGGGATCTGGATTCACAACAATAGTATAATCATATAATTATTCACAAAAATGGTATCTATCATTGATTGAACAATTAGTTTGAGATTGAACAAAATTAGTTTTAAATGGTATCTATCATTGATTGAAATCAGACAACAAGGACTATATCTGAATAGTGAATCTGTTTCCAAAGAAAAGCATGTTGGAATTTTTTTATGACAATTGAGTGATTTTTATTCAAAATGATGTAGTACAGCAGTAGTGTTGCTTCATACCAAAACGACATAGATAGTGCCAGGTCATTTTTGATTGAGCCAGCTGCATCAAATCATATTTTCTCCATTCACGCAGTTGAAACATGGTCATCATTCAATTCAATTGGATGATTAAATAAAATAATGTTGATTTAATTTTTATTTTATAATTCAAAAATATTGAGTTTAAATTTAAATTTTATTATATAATTTCATACATAAGAAAACTAAATATTAATGAACATTTTACAAATGTCCTATATAAAATTTGAACTGCATGATTAAAATTACAAAATCAAGTTTTTTCCACTAAACTAACATTCTTACACAAAATCTGGATTTTATTTGTTATATCTCTCTAATAATGAACTTTGATACTATTATTATTACTTCATTTATTTTGATATTGATTTGTGTGGACTATATGAAAAATTATATCCATACAAAACAAAATAATTTTCAAGTTTAGATTGTGTACAACTTTCTGAAGACCATATAGGTGATCTCAATCTGTCACTATGGATGGGGTCATCAATCAAATACAATAGATTATTTATTTTCTTTAGTGTTACAAATTCAAATTGTGGTTTGATATGTGGCCATACGTGGGAAGTGAAGGGAGAGGGGTCCATATATGATTTATGCATAGGATTTTTGTGAAAATACTTATCTTACTTAATTTTAAATGTTTTTATATACCCCACTAATATTCTTAAGATCCATGAATATGCTAAGACAACCAAAATTTTCATATTTAGTTTCATGCCTGGTCCTATCTTGGAGTTAAGCAATCATGTGAATTTTAATTATTTAAAAAAGTGTATTAAGGAATGTGTGAATAACATTGTTGAATTTGAAGATACATAAATCAATAGTATAAGTACACACTTAAAGTCTCAACCTAAGTAAATTATTTCAAATGGATGTATTCAATCTTTTGTGGTTAGTGCGTTTAGATTTATCAAAAGTAAGACATCATACATCTACCTAATGTTTAATTCAGTAATTCTATATGAGTGACGATACAACTAACATAAATATCCAAAATAAAGTTTTAAGATAATCACATACATATCCCATGAAATAAATTATATTTTTTGTCTATGAAAACTTAGAAGAATTGGGATATATCATATATGCAAAACTTAAAACGTTCATAAAAGTATTTTTAAATTACCAATTAAAGAGGTATTTATATCGACAGTAAAAATTGAGCTTAGGATTTTATAAATATAAGTCAACTTTTTATCAACTGAATCAATTTTTATTAATAGATAGAATAAATTAATAAGTACAATTTAAAAATAATAATCATAATAATAACTACAGATGTGAAAATCTATTTTAGTCGTTAAATAAATTGTAAGATCTAATATCTTTTTCTAAGAAAAAAACGAGTCTTTAAATTCTTAAAAAAATGAAATAAAAACAAGTTGGTATAAGAAATCGCAAGTACTATTTAAATATTTAGGAGTATTATTTTATATAAGGATGGAAAGCTTGAGCTCATATATCGACTACAAGCTGTATGATTCTAAATTAGGTGACGACAAAGGGAGTCCTCTTGTGTATGTATGTGTATGTGTAGTGTGTACCACCAAAAGGGAGAAACGGTGAGCGTGTCAAGAGAAGAAGAGCCTTGTGTATATATGTGTACCACAAACAGATTCCAATCCATATATATTATATCAAATGACACCACCAACTTAATATTATTTTTTTTTAAGTGATCATGTATTACATAAATAACTTTTAATAATATTTATTTATTTATTTTAAAATTATAATAATTAGAAAAAATATATGATATTTTATTAAATTATTTATTTTAATTATTAGTGAATTTTTTATTATAATTAATATAAAATATAATAATACTTTGAAAGTTGTATATTAAAAGATTATAAAAAAAATAAATTCATTAAAAATTATATCACTCATTATGAGACAAAATAATTATTATTTATAATTTCTAACTTATTCATCGATATTCATCAAAAATATATTTTAACAGTTATTATAATTTTTATAACTAATTGATTTCAATTTTTTT
>JBBPBR010000008.1:57287443-57303418 GCA_037974775.1 Cicer pinnatifidum
ACCATTAATAGAACAAATTTTACACTTTTACTAGTTTTACTCTTCTTTTTATTTAGATACACCTAAATAAATTACATGGACTAAATTCACGTAGTCTATGTAAAATAACTAAAATTTACAACATACATGAATGTAAATTAAATTCAAGTTGTGTGATTTCAATTTAAATAACCTATTTGAGTGTAATTTAAAAAAAAATAGAGGTGAACCCAGCAAAAATGCAATTTTTATTCATAACAAGTAGGACAATTAAAGTGAATAAAATAATGTTCACTTGATTACCAAATGTAATATCATCAAGCTACATCATGATTAAAATATTATTGTTTCAGCAACAAAAAAAACAGTATTATTGTTAGAAAATACAGGAAGATTATATATATTATTATTATTATGCTTATTGTCAGTAGATAGGGTACAAAATAGAATTTGACTTTTCTAAAATAAAGATTATGTTAATTAATTGTAAAATTATTAAAATCTCATATGTGAGGCTAAAATTCCACACTTGATCATTTTAAAGTGTTCCCTTTCTGTTTGGAAAAACAAATTGTTTCTAAGTGGAACATATAAAGATCAGAGTTACTTCACCCAAACACACATGGGAATGACATCATCATTTACTCATTAAATACACATGTATGTTTAGAATTTCAGTGAGTTTTGTTGCACGTCCAAAGTGTTATTTTTACCAAAATCACATTAGTAGACCGTGATTCTGTCGAACTAACCACCAATCCAAACATGTGGGGGCATGTCAAGTGAAGCAGCAAGTTAGATACTGAGTAACCATTTGCCTGTAATACTTGTATTGTTTTAGAAAATATGAACTATCAAGCCAGAGATTCAGTAAATATTTATTGTCATGATTGTAAGGTCAAGAATATGAAGATTCAATATGGATAGAGGTGAACAACCTTGTCATATGACCAGTTTGAATAAACTGTTCAAAGGGTAATATTTATAAGTAAATAAAACTGAAATAGTCCTACAATGACCATGAATGTTCTAACTTATAGTTCCATGTATAAAATTTAAATGAATTTATGCATTTCAACAATTTCAAAATCTTAAAAAAAAAAACATTTTCAGACATACTGGACAACATTTACAAGTTACAACACCCTTCATCAAGGAATAAGTATAATAATCGTCACACATACTTACATTCTTGTAAGGCGCGAATCATTAAGGAAGCTGCAGAGTTATCTGCATCCTTCACTCGAGACCTTTCGTCCCCTGACATTTGGAGTATACCACCTGGAGTAGCTATCTGAACAGAGGTGACAAATTTCTTTTCCTGGGGAGTACCTTCGTCTTTCTCAATACTGTGAAACATTACAGAGAAGTAAGAAATCAGTTTACAAGGAGGGTAAAGAGCTTGACATATTATCTAACTCAACTATAAGAACAAATTAAAAATAACAAGGAAGATTTATTAGCTAGTAACAATTTTGCATCACTAATGCCGCGACTGTTATCGTGGACTACCATCATTAACCCTTAATCTAATCTATGTCTTTCACTTTTATGTTGCACCGTTCACGTATTTCCTCTCAAAGTCTCTCCCTAAAACGACGACTAAACCAGCAGCCTCTACCACCATCAGCAGCAACTGTGTTGTTCTGTTCTTCATTCGCAGTAGATGGTTGCTTGAAGGTGGTGCCATCCAAACACCCTCCAGAAGCCACCAGATTGTGTCTCCGCTAACAAACAGATGGAATGATGGGAGTTCCTTGTCGAGGCTACAACCCAACAACTGCATGAGGGCAAAGTAGAAGCAAAGGAGACTAGGGGAGGATTAGTTGGCTTAAAGTCATGATTTGAATTGCGATGTCTATGCATAGAGTAAAAATACCACATTTTCTGGTGTGCTCTCACGGAATTGGAATTCAGAAAATAAATATAGTTATATCTATTGGAGTTGTATTGTATCTCCCGTATATTGCTGGTGGTATATCAAGTTTCTTATTTACTTTTGTAATACTTACAAATCAGCTAGATTTGTGTTATACAGAATCCTTGAATGATCCTATAATTTGGGATTTGTTTCCTTCATCAGATGAAATGATATCAGTCTGCATTTTCTTCTAATTTTGGCAGACTTTACAAATGGATGTAAATCATTCACTAGAAGGAATGAATTATCATCCCAATTTGAGTATTCTAAAACTCTTTCATGGATGAGTCTTCTTTTTTCTCTTTCTTTATCCCAGATTCACTATAGGCCGCAACCAGGTTTCTTTTTCCTTGTCTAGACCTATGAGTCTGCGACTAGGTACAATGGCACTTAACAAATGCACGCCATAACTTAAAAGTGTTCCCTCCAACAAAAATGTTATGCTCAACAAAATAATACTCTCATCTATTCTCACCATTTTTTGTTTCTCAAACACTACATATATTTTCAAATTAGTCTACCAGAAGACAAGAATATGCACTTTTATATACAGAAATCAGGACTATAAATGAATGTTTTTCTTTCAATATATGGCATTGCAAATTATAGTGGCATGCCAGTAGAGTTTACCTGTATACTGGTTTAGGCCATTTTTTTGTCCCACAAATTGCATATAATTTCTGCTTGGCTGCTTCAATCTCAAAGGTATCATCAATGCCGGCACAACAGTCAAACATCAAGGTACTGGCAGTGGCAGGCAGCATAAGTTCCAGTTTACGCAAGGCAACCTTGGCAGCATCAAGCCTTGCAATGTCCTTCTGATCAGAGGAAGCAGAGGCAAAAAGTTGTCCATCAACATAGACACTGGCAGTACTTTTGGTACCACTCCTCCCATGTTTTATGTCAACTTTTTTGCCATTCTTTTGGCAGATCTCAAACAGCATTGTCACCGGTTGCGGTTGTTGTTCCAGATCATCCAGTGTTACTATCGGCTCCAAAAGACCTCTTATTATCTGCCAACAAAAATTTCAAGCATTTATCAGGCACACCATCATGGATCACATTTACAGTAATCATAATCAATAAATTGAAAATTATCACTAAAGTTTCATCAAACTGAAAAACCCTCTCATCATGATGCAAACTTTTATTGTTATACTCCTTTCTATTATCTATGAATATTAATTAATTCAGATTCCCTTTGATTAATTTTAATTAATTAATTAATTATCTCAAATTGTTAAGATTGTCCACGTAAGTATATCAGTGTTTCACAGAAATTAATTAATAAACAAAAAAAAAAATTGGTTAGAAAATAACTATACCACCCATAATTTTTGAAGATCGAAATGAACATCAACGTAAACAGCAGCAGCAATAGATTCAACAATATCAGCAAGAATCTTAGGAGCTTTCACCAATCCACCATATACAACAAGAGCACGATCACTCTTCTCTCGAGCAACCGCGTCGACAAACTCACTAACTTTCTCAACGAGAGAAATCGTGTTGTGACGGAAGTAGCGGTGGAGACCATGACGAACGGCGGCGCGAGCGAGTTTCTCGGTGCTGACGTTGGCGGCACGGAGGAGAGAGAGTTTACCTGGATGAACGGAAGTGTAAGCGAGGAAAAGGTGATTACTGATAGCGAGTCCTAAAACGGCGTCGCCTAAGAATTCGAGACGCTCGTAAGAAACGGATTCAGGGTAAGAAGAGTGTGTCAGGGCTTGTTCTAGAAGCTTCTTGTTTTTGAATGTGTAACCGATTATGTTCTCAACTGCGTTAACTGAAGATTCCATCTACGTACGGTTACTTAGAACATTTACAACACGAAACGACGTCGTCACTGCTGATATTGTATGAATGAATGAGTAAGCTCTGGTTCAGATCAGAGACACGCTTTTCAACTTTTAAAAGTGCAAACAACAAAAGTAAACGCACTAGAGAACAGTTTAGTTTAGTTGTATTACTGTGTACTGTGTACTGTGTAAACTATTCTGTACTTTTCTTCCGTTATCATTCTAGTAATTATTAACAAGAAAAACCTATTTTCATCTCTTTATATATTTTTCGTATTATTATTAACTTTTCTTTACTCTTAAATGGTTATAAGTCTTGAATTAACGATGAATTTTTTTATATATGTTTTTAAATTTATTAAAAATTTATATTTAAATCTTAAACTTTTAAATATATATAATTTGAGTTTCAAAATTTAAAAGTTTAGACAGATATTTAGTTTCGTGTTCGTATTTGATAGCATTAATAAGCAAATTCACATCACACATACATTTTAGTTTTGACGATGAGATGGATTTCAATGTAGTATAAATGTAATTTTTCATCTTGATTATAAATTTTAAAATTTTAAAAATCTGATTAAATATTATTTAATTTGACTGTCAATTAGATCTACAAGTTAAGTTGTTTAATTATAAATTTTTTGTTTCATAAACTATTTAAATGATTTGGGAGCCTCCAAAATATTAGTAAAAAAGGAACCTCCAAAATAAATAAAATCGTTTTAAACTTAGACTTCATTGAAAATTGTAAGTTCTTAAATATTGTAATTGAAAAGTAGTCCAAACAACATATATAGAATAAATTTTTTGTTTAAATATAGGCTCAAATAATTGCATTCCTTTTTACTAGATAAATTTTAAATAAAAATATTTATTTTTGGATAAATATTATATTCCTTGTTTATCTGTTGAAGTGTTACAATTTTTTTTTTAAAGAAAAAATTGTAATTAAGATCTTTACCAAATAGAGATGTCAAAATGGATTTGACTTGTTGAACAACCAATTTTTTCTTTATGGGATGGATTGAGATTGTCTCATTTGAAGTGGTCACGAAGTGAGAAGGATCGGGTTAAAATAAATAATTATTTTAATATTTCTTTTTATATAGTTTTACATTTTAATCACATGATTCTAATAATTTTACAATTGGTGAACTCGAGAACTTTATTATAGGTTTTTAGATTATAAAATATGGATGTTTGAATGATATTTTTAGCTGGCTTAATTGTTACATGCTTTAATTTTCTTAAATTATCTTTACATTAATTTATTTTTAACATTTTTTTGTGAATATCTAAATAAATAAAAAAATTAATGGCTCAACCTGACAATCCATCATAAAAAGGGAGTACAGTTAGATTTTCAATCCTACATCTCTAATAGATCCGCTTTGTCCATTTTTAAACGGGTTAATGACAAGGGAGAGCGAAACATGACAGATTGATTTGTTTCATTATCTCTATTAACAAACTATGAGGCTAATATCTATTAAGGTGTTTAGTTTTCGAACCCAATTTTGCCAACCCATCCAAATATGAGCCTACAAAATTATACGCCCAATTTCAATCGATTTTTATATCAACTTTGAGAGGTTTCGATTATTGCAGGTTTGAGAGTTATGCATGTGGGTTGGATCGGGTGATGCATATCTTATTTTTTTATTGAATTGTTCATTTTTTTTTTAATTTTTTTTTAAAAAAAATATATTGGATTTTCAATATTTTTATTAATGTTTAAGTATATTTTTATTAAACAACTTTTTATCATATTAGTGGTGTGATGACTAAATAAGACTAATAAACTCAACTTAAAAAATCTAGGTTTCATATTTAGGATTAAATAGAAGAGTCATATTTGACAAAACCATGGATTTATTTTTCTCACTTACACTCGACCACTCAAATAAATATACACCCACATTTGTGAATATGTGCAACTTGTGATTAGGGGTGGGAATAGGTCAGACCAGACTTTGAAAGACCTGAGTCTGACCTACGATTTATTTTTTCGGCCTAAGTCTGGCCTACGGCCTATCATAGGTTTTTTTTTTTTTACGGTATGACTTGACCTATAAACCTTTTTAAAAGTCTTATTCACATTAAAATATAACATGATGCTCCCCAAATACTAATATCAATGTACATATCTATATATATTAAACAAAAAGTAATTTTTCTAACAAAATAATTTTAAAAAAATCTAAAATAAACATCCTTTAAACCCTAAAAAATAATTTTTAATTTCAAATAATAGATTATTTTTCTAAAACAAATGCATCCATTAGTACCTCTTAAACAAATATGGAACGACTACTATGAAATTGATTAATTGAACGGTTACCGAATATGAAACGACTACCAAATATAGAATCGCTGCCGAATATAGAATGACTACTGAATATGGAATGATTACTGAGTGATTGTCTAATTGATAGAATCTAAAATAGGAAATAATATTATTAATATAATAATAAAAATTAATATTAATAAATAATAAAATATATATAGGTAGGTCTGTCAGGCCTAATAGACTTTTTTATAAGTCTAAGCCTTACCTATTTAAATAAATAGACTTTAAAAACAGTTTGAACCTAACTTTTTTATTAAATAGATTAGGTCATATCATAAATAGGCCAGACCATAAATCCTTGACGGATGGTCTAACATATTCTCGTCCCTAAAAGTTGTGCGCATATCAATTTGAACTGTTATAATGATTCAGTCCATTAAATCAATTAATTTTGTTCGGCCCTATAGAGAACTTTGCCCTCTTTTCAAGAATGTGCTTTGTTGCCCTCCAGCCCCTCCTCCACAAACTTGCTTAGATTTCATTTCAATTTTTTATAAAAAAATAATAACTTTTAAAAATAAATTATATACTTGTTACCACCCTTAAAAAATATTCAAATATAAAAGTACTCTTAATTTGCATTCAAATAAGAAACTATTTTAAGTAATTTTTGTATAAAAAAAAAATAAAAATAATTTTTATTATTATAGACAAACACAATAATTCATGTTTTTCATTAATTTCTAACAAATAATTTAAATTATTGAATTCAAAAATAATTTTTTATAATCTATAACAAATACACTCTTAATCAATTAAACCACATTCATTAAGTGGGATTTTTTTCAAAAAGAAACAGTAAGTTGGACGAAAATAATAAAACCTATTCTTTTGTAACCATTTTTTATTGTTTAAATGTAACTTATTATGAGTTGAGTAAAAAAATGAAGTAAATTGATATTTTTAAATTTCTTTTTAAAGGGAAAGTTATTCTGCATAACAACACATTTTCTAACCAAACATAAATCACATATACTAAATAAATAATAGACCTAGATGATCTCCGACTATTGTATGACGCAGTCGACATAAGAGATTCAAACACACAAATAATGAAATTGAAATCAGAAAGAGCAAACAATGAAGATCTAATTAGAGATGGTAGAAGATTAACATTGACCTTCTTACAAATAAAGATTAGTTCTTATGAAAAGTCTATCCAATACATTGGCCTAGATTTTGAGACATTGTACCTCGAAGGATCATAGCTCTTCCATTATTTATCCAAAACAAAAATGTCACCATCCTTGACATATATCCACTATATATCTCATGCTGCTTTTTTATTTTTACTTGATCAAATAAACAAAAAAAATAAAACATAAATCAAATAGTCAAAATAAAAACCACGTTTACAAATTATGATCAGCACAACCAAGCAAGCAACGTCTTTAAATTCAAGGTAGTAAGTAATTATTACAGCTTAATACATAAGCAATTATTGAGTTTTCTAAAGTTCAAGTATACTATTATTGGTGTAGTAAGTCCAGTAAATGGAGCAATATTGCATATATAATTATTCTGATGATGATGCCACATTGTCATCAATTCCTTCTCTGCCTATCACTGAACGAGCTTGGTTCGCCCTAGCATTGTCAAGCAACTGCTTTACCCAATTCCAAGTTGTTGGGTCTTCCTGAATGCATTCAAAACAATATCAAATTAAATACCAAATAATGTGACCAAACACTAATAAAATTTAAGCTATAGAATCTAATCACATGTGTTCCATGTCAAAGACTAGACACATCTTTACACATGTGTTAAATGTAATCACATATGTTGGTATTAGATATCAACACATGTTAGATACCAGACACCTCTTCAATGTGCTATATAACTCTGACACGTATACTATGTTAAACCAAAATTTCGACAACACTAAAATTGACTATGAAACACATACACAACTTTGACATGTATACTATGCTAATAGTTTTAAAAAATTGAACAGATTGGATCTAATGACATTTGTTAGTGTCAGGCATCAATGCACGTCAAATACCAGACACATCTATACACGACTATTAATGTAAGAAAATTGAAGTGATTAAATTTAATCACGAGCATGCTATCATGTGAATCAAACAAGTCTTGAATCAAATTTGCATATAACAGAATATTACAAGAATTACTTACACGAAGGACATCAATGAAAGTGACATCCCCAAAGTTGTCTGGGAGATTGCTTGTTAATGCAAGGCCAGCCCTGCTTTAATTTGTTTAAGGTTTTATTAGAAACTTAGAAAGAAGAGGGAGGGAAAACGGCATAAATGTCAATAGCACTTAAGATTTCAAAACTGTTTTTGGTCAACCAATTAACCTGGGATTAGAAGACAAACGAGCATAACATGGAATTATAATCTTCAAAAGACGAGGTGAAGGATGTTTCTCAAGACTTTCCAACACAATATCCAAAACTCTACCAACTGCGAAATAACGCTCTGCTGTAGCACAAACATAGTCCAAACCAACCTCGTCCGACATAATTTTCTCAACTATAAATGTTGCAATCTGCATAGATATATACAACTTTCATAAGGAGATATCGGACAAGAAGTAACACTCGTACACACACAAACACTGATAATAGTTTTGAGAAAATAAAAGTAATTGAATATAATCACTAGTACTATGTGTCGGACTTTCAGACACGTCTTCAATATACTACTAGTACTATCTAAAAATAAATTGGCTAAAAAATACGAATCGACAAACTCAACTGTTTTTGTGGTTTCTCTGCCGATTTCCATATTGAGCAAACACAGCGGAATTATCTCGCTTGAAAGAAGGAAGGTAAAAACTTCTTTAGTGTTAGCCTGTGAATGTCAAGTATCAACAAAAGTAAATTATACAAACTATAGTGAAATATAGCATATCAAACAACATAATAAAAATGAAGTGAATCAAGTGATACCTTCACCAAGGCACCAATGACTCCAAGACTAGCAAGCCTCAAAAACTCATATGGTGCTGACATGTTTGTGGTTCGAAGGATCGGATACAAATAGAGAGGTATATAAGCTGTAGATAAGAAAAGGTAATTTACTAGTATAATATAACAAAACAGAAAAAGATAATAAATGTAAGAGTGAATAATGAAAAGATAATGTCTTTTATTTCTTAAAAAATACAGTCTTTTAATCAGCAAAATACAGCAACAAATATAAATTGAGAGTAATTAAGATGAAATAGAAATTTAACATTACCCTTGATCAATAACATCCTTGTATCAGGGTGACATGCCACACACTGTAATAGAAGCAGGATGAGAGATGGATAAGTGTTGGAAGAATTAGTCTCATATTTTTTTTTATATGATCAAAAGAAAAAAAGATTGAGAAAGTATAATATTGGTGGATTTATTTATAACATGATTTATTTTTAACTGTTTTTTAGGGTTTAGGGTTTAGAAGTATAATGAAATCATAAATGTTTTTTAGACACAAAAGTTGATATCGGACATCGTATTTCAAATCCATTTTATACGATTTCTGACTTTATATTAATTCTTTTTGTCTTTGAAATCTACTAAAACTTGATGTATTTTATAAAGTACTGGGTATATGATGTTGAAATTGTGTCCAAATATTAGTGTTAGCAATGAAATTGCATATGCTTCATATGCTAATGATGAGAATCAAAACTTTGAGGGACAAACAAATTTGACCTGAAGTAGTGCAAGAGCATTGCACACTCGAATTGAATGAGCTGGAGTAAGAGTAGGGGATGAAAGAGCAGGATATATTGAAATTATTTCCTGTAAGAAAATAAAAATATCATTGCACCAAAAAATTAATACCACTTACTGGTGGTGAATGCAAGGCAACCAATAAACACATTTTTAAAATACTCTAGTACTTCAAACAATCAAGAAAAAAAAGTATTAGTAACGTAGTTAAAGCAAATTTAGAGTGGAAAGAATGTTTAAAATAACTTCTAAATTAAATGATACCATCCCCCTTTGCTTCTAACTATCCCTCATCATCATGTCACTTTTGTTGAAATTATGAAAATAAAAGGTTGTTTTTGCCGCGATGTCGAATGCACAAGTGAGACAAATGATGCATGTATGGTGCACAAGTAATTTTAACATTGAGAAAAAGGAGAGTGAAAGTGGACCAATAGAGATTGAGTATAGTGGAAGGAGTTAGACTTCCACAACGTGATGAACCTTGTTCGAATCTCCATTGAGAGATGTATTTACATATAGTGTCTAATGCGCCTCAATTAAGATTAGAACCTAGTTTGAATCTTCATTATGAGATGTGCTCATATTTAGTGTATGATGCGTCTCGAATAAGATTACATCCGATTTATGAGAAAGTAAAAGGAGAGTGAAAATGTTCAAAACTTTTAAATAGGTCTGAATCTTGAGCCTTAATATTAGTTCAAAAGATAAGAGTGTTCAAACTTATGTATACACCTAAAGCTAGAGAATCTTCACTAATGTGAGACTCTAATCATTAGTCAAATTCTCACATTGACATATTTAATCCGACTCTTTTATTATATTAAATGGGCTTGAATTTCAATTAAAAAAACTAGCCTAATTGACGAAGGAGTTCAAACACACATGTACCCCCAATAAAATAAAATGAGAGTCTCACTAATGTGAGATTTTAATACAACTTAAATATACTATATGAGTGTGAAGATAAAAAAATATAAAGGTTGAAATTAATTGTGGCTAATGCATCTCTTGTCTCTTATATATGTTTAGACATGGGCTGCTTATACATTGAAAAGTAAAAGTTGGAAACATATAAACACAATTTGGTGAAAGATTTTGTGGTATAAAAGAATCCTAAAAAAGAGAGAGAATTTAGTAAGCTAGAAAAATGTTACAATTGAAGAAGTTCACTAGAAATACACACACATAGCATACCTGTAAAAATACTGCAGCAATACCAAAAGCATTCCACAACAATGGTGCAAGATCATGGAATAAGTCGGTCATCTGAAATGTAAATAACAGGAAAAATATGAATTCATATCTAATTGTACGAGTTCGAGCAGCATTATTGAGTAATAATCAAATTGTAATTAAAAAAAAAAAAGAGCAATAGGCAGAAAAAGAAAGTGATTTATGATGTTGATTGTTATAATACCTGTGTTCAGGCATGTTCTGTCTTTGTCTCTTTCTAATGAAGGTTCTTTATTGGAATGCTAGAGGTATTGCAAATCTAGATACTCATATTGATATAAAAAATTTATTCACTTCACATAAATCATATTTTATTTAATTATTGTTGAACCTTGGATTGGTTGGGCTCACATAGCTTCAATAAGTCAACATCACGATTGTCAAAGACTAGTTCAACACAATTGGAAACAAAATATGGAGCAAAGAGACTTTTGGTGATGTTCAAAGAATGGTAGCTACTGTTCAATCCGAATTGGATTCTCTTCAGCAACATATTAATGAGGTGGGTTATTCTGATGATCTTCCTGACAGAGAATTAATTTATAGAAAAATCTTTCAAATGCAATTTCTTTTGAGGAAGAATTTCAGCGAGATAAAGCATGAGTTAATTGGTTTACTTAAGGTGATAAGAATACAACTTATTTTCATAAATTTTTCAAAATTCGTTATGCCTCTAAGCAAATGTGTATTATTAAATTTGGGGATGATATTCTTCCTGAACAAGTTGATATTGAAGCTCATGTTCTTCAATTTTACCAACAATTATATGCTTCAGATAACAAACGTTATGAGTTAGGGTTAGTTTCTAGAGTCATTCCTCTGTTGGTCTCTGATGTTGGTAATTCTAGACTAATCTCCATATCGTTGTTAGATGAGATAAAGTCGGTTGTCTTTTCTATGAATGGGTCATGTAGTCTTGGTCTAGATGGCTTCAATGGTTATTGCTTTCAACATTTTTGAGATATCATTAGTAGGGATAAAATATGTCAAACCGATTGAGGGAGCCTATGGCTTAGTTTGCGTCAAGCCCAGACCAGACTTTTTTCTTAAATAGATATGACCAAGACTTCTAAAAAGCCTATTTAGATAAAATAAAAAATAAAAAATAAAAAAAAGGTTAAGCTACATGCCACATAATAAGTTTTTTAGACCTATTAGATCGACATATTTAAATAAATATAAATAATATTCTTTTAATACATTAATTATTATATTAAATTTTGATTTTTTTTGTTATATATCCAACTTTTAGTAATTTACGCATATTAACCTCATTTAGTTTCTCACATGTTTAAATATATTATTATAAAATATAATTTAAGTATAATGTATATAAAGTCATATTCTTCAAAATGTGATGTTAAATATCAAAATTAAACTTAATTTCATTGACATATTAACTCGTTAATCTATTTAAAGATATGTTTGATTACTTATCCAAAAATATTAAAATGAAATAGGCTTTTAAGTAGGCCAATAGACTATATCAGACTTCTATCAAGACCATACTCAGGCCTAAAAAGTAAACCTATGACAGGCCACATATCAGGTTTAGACCTTGAATCTTTTTATAGGTTATACTCAAGCCTAGCAAAGTCTACCTCGGCTTAAACTCTAATGTGGTTGCTTTAATTCCCAAATTTTCTGGTGCATAAAAAATTGGAGACTATAAACCTATTATTTTGGCTTACTTCTAGTTTAAAATTATTATGAAAGTTCTTGCATATCATCTTGTGTTTTTCGCCCCTAAAATCATCTATGAGCAACAACGCAAGTTTATCAAAGATAGGAATATTCATGACTGCATACATATTGCTTTTGAGGTCATTAACCTGTTGGATTCCAAATCTTATTGAGATAACATTGCTTTGAAATCTGATATCCAAACGGTTGACACACTTGATTGGACGTTTTTGCTTAATGTATTGCCGTCTTTTGGCCTTAGCTCAATATTTTGTAATTGGGTTCATGTAATTCTCAAGTCTTCTATGTTTTCCATTTTGTTTAATGGACACCCTACTGGAAATTTTGCTTGTAAGCGTGGGGTGCGACAAGGAGAGCCTTTGTCTTCTCTTCTATTTTGCTTAACAGAAGATGTTCTCAATAGCGATATCACTTATTTGGTTGATTCAGAGCACTTAAAGCCTATGGCTGGTCCTCAAAATTTTGTCACCCGATATCTTGATTTTTATGCAGATAACATTATGGTGTTTTACAGGGCACAAAAAATAATTTACAATCCTTTATTCAATTGTTTCTGGAATTGCTTACGGCTAGTATCTTAGCTTAAGCAAGTGTAAATTTTGTATTGGTTCAATGTCTCTTAGACATGTTTAGGATATTGGTTCTTTTGTGGACTTCTCTTATGGATCACTTTTGCTTACTTACATGGACATCCATATATTCTGAGGAAATCCTAAGATTTATTATTTATTGTTTATTGTTGATTGTATTAAAATTAATATCTATGTCTGGAAGAGTTTGCTTTTATTAATTATGAGACGTGTTCAGCTAGTCAAATCAATTATTCATGGTATGGTTAGTATACAATTTTCATATTTATGCTTGGCCATTTTCTCTTTTACAAAAATCTGGTTCTTGGTTGAGAAATTTTATCTTATAGGGGGATACTTCTAGTAGGAAAATTATTATAATGGCTTGGAAAAAGGTATGCTCTCATTTTGAAGAAGGGGACCTTGGTCTTTGATCATTGTGCACTATTAATTCTACTACCTTGCTTAAGCTTTCTAGAGGTATGTTTTCTTCACATCAGCAGTATACTTTACTTTTTAAGGCTCGTTTTCTTCGAGCTAATAAGTAGGTTACCTATTTCACAATTTGACAATCTCTACATTTAGTTTTGGAAAACAACTATTGGAGAATTGAAAATGATAATTCAATTAAATTATGGTATGATAGTTGGCTAGGTCTGGCTCTTATGGATGGACTTGGTTTATCCCCTCGCTTCGTGCATTCCTTAAAGTCTATTATCACTGATTTTTTGGTTGATCACACTTGGAATATTCTTGTTTGTTTTGCTCGATCATTTTCTTGATATTGCTGTTGAGATGGCTCAAATTGTAACCTCATCGATTGATTGTAATACCCAATTAGTTTGGAGCCCAAAAGATTTTAGGGTTCTATCTTTTAAAAAAATCTTACAAAACTTTTCATCCTATGGGCTTGACTCTTAATTTGAAAGTGTTGTAACCCCTCTTCCAAGTCTTTTCTTATTTGACGTCTTTTTTATAATTAGATGTCTATAGATGATTAATTGTGAACTCGTGGGTGTGTAGTGGAGTCGTGTTGTCAAATGTGCTCTCAAGCTTAAGAAATTATTGTTAACTTTTTCTTTGGTTGTGTTTTTGCTACTCAACTATGGAATTTGGCTGTCCTTTATTTTGTGTATTAAGATTGATTTTTCCTCCATTTTTTCTATTCTTGATATATGTAGTAAAAATTGGAGTTCTCAAGTAAGGGATGTCGTCCTCTCTTCTATCATTCACACGATCTGCATTATTTGGTTTGCCTGCAACCAATTAGCTTTTAACAACAAATTGATTAATGTGCATCACATTATTCATATGGTTTCTTCTGTTGTATCTCTCTTAGACAGATTCTCTAAGGTTGTTTCATCTTCATCAATGTAGGAACTCCCTATGCTTAATATTTTTCTATTGAATGTCATGCTCCTAAAGCTCATGTTATTACGCAAGTTAATTGGTTGAAACCTCGGTGTGGTCGGATTAAATGTAACATTGATGACGCCTCTAGAGGTAATTTTGGTCTCTTTATTATTGGAGCTATTTTTAAGGACTTTGGTGGCGCTATTGCTGGTTATTTCTCAAATATTTGGATGTTTCTACATCATTTCATGTTGAATTTTCAACAACTATGTATGCTATTGAGATTACCCATTCTAAGTGTTGATTTCATCTTTTGATAGTGTGTGGCTTCTGGTTGATCGTCTAATCTTTTATTAATTCAAATATTGTATCGTGGAAGTTGAATACTAGATGGTTGAATTGCATTTCCCTTACAAGAAAATTGCAGATCCATATTTCTTTCGTATATAGGAAAGACAATATGTGCATTGTTAATTTTGAATTTTACACTTATTGTTTTACTCGATAGGATTTTTCGTCACCTTATATTTAAAATAACTTTTACCGTAATAAACACAATCTTCCATATTTTCATTTTCGTTAATTTTCCCTTAGTTCGTTAAAGATGTGTTTTTTTTTTACCTCTTAAGACTCATTAAGTGTGATATAAACATTTCTCACAAAATAGAGAATGATACCACATTTATCAAATTTTCTAATTAAATTCAAATATACTAACTAGTGGTAAGTCCATTACATGTAACAAGATAGTATTATCATCTAATTAATTGTGATTAACATACATTAACATTAAAATTAGAACAAAACTTTAAATTGTATAGAAAATCAATTAATTAAAAAAAATCCGACGTTAAAATTACAACCAAATCAAGTGTGGCAAAAAGGTTAGCCTAAGAATGAGGTGTGTCTCAAGTGAGCACATTTAGTGTAGTTCTAGGCAACTTCCATAAGAGTTAGATTATTTGCGCACTCAAGAGTTCAATTGATTGAAAATAAGAGATAATATGAATAAATTATTATATTTTATTTGAATTAAATATTATTGTGATTTAATAAATTAACTTAAAATTTTAATTTATTATATTTTTTTAGTTGAAATATTTATTTTGAATATGAGTTGAATTAAAATTTATCAAAATATGATAAAAATAATAACTTTTTTTAATTATTCTTATAAAATATAAATATAAAAATAATTTATGAAATATAATCTAAAATATATCAATATAAATATAAATATAAAAATAATTAATAGAATTTGATATTAAATTTAAAAATAAAATATTCATAATTAATTTAAAAAATATTTATAATTTTATCACAATGATAATCTTATTTTTTATATAATTTAATTTTGAAATTATAAAAAT
>JBBPBR010000008.1:57352305-57383586 GCA_037974775.1 Cicer pinnatifidum
AGTAAACTGTCTTTACGGTAAAGGCTAAAACAAGTGCAAACTAAAAGATTTGCTCAAGTCCTATTTAAATTTGTTGCTCCATTTGATTGTTATTTTTTTTATAAAATAAATTGTAAAATATTATCATTACGCCATTAATAAAAATTACTTATTCTATGTGTGTTTTCAATTTAAAGTAAAAATGGAGAACTAAAAAGAAAAACTAGTTAAAGCTCTTTCTATTTTTTAGTTTTAAAAACATAAAATTAGAAATAGTTTCCAAAATTGATATTTAAAAATTAAAATATCAATTAAGTTTTTTAATTTTTTGAAAACTAAAATAATGTTTTTGAAAAATAAATAGGTTTAATTGCAGTTTTTGTCTTACTATTTTAGCTGAATCGTAAAAGTAGACTCCCAATTTATTTCTCCCCAATTTTGATCCAAAAGAGAATTTTGGTCAATTTGATTAAATTAGCCAAAAATTCAATCTTTCACTTTCTTAAATGTGTTCCTTTTTCTACTGATATTTATTTACTTAATTTTTAATATTAAAAATGACTACATATATTATGCTATTATATACAATTATATATGTAAAAGTAATATGTTTTTAAAATATATAAATCTGTTTTATATTATTTTAGTTTTGGAATATTTTCCTCCTAGTACAAATTAATCAAAGATGACAAACCAATACCATTATATAAAAATAATATAGTGCCAAGCTTGGTATCATGAAGAGGTTGTTAAAATTAAAATGAACCAATTTAATGTACAAAAATTATAAATTACAGCTTTTATAAATAACCACAACGTTAATAAATGAATTGTAATATCAAACAAGTACCTACTATATACTATTCAAATTCAACGTGATTATATAAATAGTAATAGAAGAAGAGATAACAAATATCATCGTCACATTTCTTTAATAACTTGTGATGCTAATATCTGGAAGATTTTATCAACCCCAATGTATTTATTCACAAAAGCAAATATTTTAATTGTCAAAAGTGTTAAAAGTTTTATTTTATCAACATATTATAATCATTCACAAAAATAACTTTAAAGTTAATTATGATAAAGAAATATTGAAGTATAAGATTGGAGAAATATCTGGTTTATATTATCCGAAGAAAGGTGTATCTGTGGTAAGGTTGATTAGCATTACATTACAATGGAGCTCTGTACTACTCGAACCTTCACAACCTCTTTCTCTCTTCCCTCTTCTTCTTCTTCTTATTCTTCTTCTTCTTCTAATTCTCTTCGTTCCAACACTATTATTAAACCCTTCCAATTCAAATTCAAATTCAAATTCAATTCCTTCAACCTTTCATCTTTCACTCCTCACATTCAACCCTCTCTCTCTGTTCACAATTCTTCTCCCTTCACTATCTCAGCTTCTTCTTCTTCTTCTTCTTCGGTCTCACTTGACTCTGAAAAGGACCGTCTTCCAGCTCAATTGAAAGTCACCGAAACTGAGGAATCCGATTCCAGAGTATGTTCGTTTTATGCTGCATTCTTCAATTTCATCTTTCAATTTATAAATGCTGATGATAATTGTTGAATTTCAGCTTCCATGCTAAGGATAGCCTAATTACAATTATTTTTATTTTCATTTTATTTCATGCTTTTGTGTTTTCAAAATAATCTGGTATGTTTATAATCATTTATGAAAATATATAATAAAACAAACTGAACAATTCATAGTGTACTGTACAGATATAATAAAACATTTATCCATGTTATTCAATGGCTTCCATTGAAGTGTGTAGGTGTAAGCTTGTGCAAGTATCTTTAATCAACTGCAAATGAAACCATTAAGACAAGACAATAGTAATTAGTTACTAAGTATTCAATCACTGAATATAAATTTCTGCATATGTTGCAGGTTAGATTGCATGTGGAGGTGCCATCTTTGGTATGTGAGGATTCTTACAAAAGGGTCTTAGTTGAGTTTACGAAGCATGCAAAGGTATTATTGGTTAATGCTTACTTTTTGTTTATATAATTATATAGTATATCATTCTCATATTCAAGCCAAAAGAATTTTACTCAGCAAATTATTGTTGTCTGTGAATAAAGTGATCTTTATGTTGTCTGTCACTAGTAGTTAATGATTTTTGGTATCTGAATTGGAGGCTATAACCACTCTACATTGTCTTCCATACAAAATTTGAGGTTACTTATTTTACAATCTTAATATTTTTACCCTACCATATCATATACAAGTTTACTATTTCATCCTCTTTTTAAGGAAGTAGTTTGCTGATTGCTCAAGATTGCCATGAATCTCAGGTTTGGGCATCAAAAGAAAGCATGCCACTTACAAGTTATATGAGCTAATTTAACATTATTTTTTCATCAACAGGTACCTGGATTTCGTCCTGGAAAAACAGTCCCCGAAAGTATTCTTGTTGGTTATGTAGGGACTAGAAATGTTCAAAAGGCTACGATTGAATCTATATTGAGGAGGACACTTTCACACGCTGTGACGTCGGTATGTTGCTATCTGGTTTATGTTTTCCAATTTTGGGTTCACTATGCTTATTTGTGATTATATCTGTGAATGATTCATTGATCTTGATTGGTAAACTGCTGTCTACCAGTCGTATTCTTCATATAATTCATATTACCTAAATCCGGTTTTGTTCTCGAAATACAAGTCTGTCAGTTCATGCACATTGCACTAACACAAACTGATAATCAACCATTCCTCGTTATCAAGATCTATGATAGTACATTGATATGAGATCTATTAGCCAATAAAATGCCTTTGACTTAAGGATTTGCTACTGATAATATAATTTTAATTTTTTTTGATCCTTTGTCCAAAGTTATAAGTGAAAAAAAGTGGATTATTGGATCAAGTATTATTTTGATCTTGCACTTGAAACATCTCATCTCATAATCAATTTTGTTTTATAGGTTACTGGAAGGGCTTTGCAGGACTCTGTAAGCATAGTTACTAAATTTTCTGAGATGGAGGACACATATTCTTCTCTCGGATATCTTAGGTAATCTATAGGTTAATGTTTGAAATGCATTTTCTATAACGCTCAATTTTTTCCTCCTTTTCTTAGTCTGTTCACTGTTGTACTAAAACTATCTTCTCTCATAAAATAGAGAAAAGGAAGATTGTCATGACGAATGCTCACATTATAAGCCAACAACTTCTACACACGAATTGCATATCATACTAATTATTCTCACTTAATTTCACTTTTCCAGCTATGATGTCATTGTTGATGTTGCACCAGAAATCAAATGGATTTCTGATAACGCATACAAGAATTTGAAGGTTGTTGTTGAGATAGACAGTGATATAGATGCTCACATAGCATCTGAAAAAGAATTTAGAAGGCGTTACAAGTCTATAGGCGCACTGAAAGTTGTTACTGATAGAGGACTTCAGGTGATTGAATTTAATTTATACCAGTCAACTAACAGACAATTGTTTTCTTTTCCATTTTTAATGTGATTACTTACTAAAAATGTTATTCATTTCAAACTTTACGAATCATTTTTTTTGTAACATTTTCAAGTTCTACCAAACAAGCATTCAAAATCTATCCATATTTTGTCATATATGTTTTATATTTTAGTCTCAGACTCGCAGCTGATACTGTGAAGGATTGTGCTAGTTTTTATATCTTTACTATGTCAAGTTAGCAAAATGTTGTCATATGAATACCATTTCCTTTTATGTGTATTTAATTTAATAACATCTCAATGATTAATGTCCGTATTAATTAATGTCAAATAGTCTACCAGAATTAGCTGACTTCTATAAGATATCTTTTCCTGTTTACAGGTTGGTGATGTTGTTGTTATTGACATCTCAGCAACCACCATTGATCAAGATGAATCAAATATTAGAAATATTCCTTCTGCCGAAAGTAAAGGTCTGGTTATGTGTTTGAAATATGATTAATTAACTGATTTGTGATAGCAGATCTTTTGGGGTGATATATCATGATCATTTTTTTATTAAAGCTTACACTACATATGCAGGATTTAATTTTGATACAGAGGATGGTGAAATATTAGTACCAGGTTTCCTTGATTCTATAATTGGAATTCGTCGAGGTGAAGCAAAGTCATTTCCCCTTTTTTTCCCAGAAACATGGAAGCAGGAAAATCTCCGTGGTGTTCATGCTCAATTTACTGTAAGTTTCGCATGCCGAATCAAAAGATTAATTATTTAAGGAACATGAGCTGTCTAGTCGCTGCCGCATCATACAGTAATATACTAATATCTATTGCTAGGATCTGCATTTTATGTATCCTTGGTGGATATTTGCTATTTTATTATTTTCATGTACCGTTGAAGTGCATGTGCCCGCGTGCGCGCTCATTGAACTTTAACAGATCAGCTTATTGAGCTTCTCTTTCATTTTTGACAGGTTGAGTGCAAAGAACTTTTTTACAGAGATTTACCAGAGCTGGATGATTCTATTGCTGATAAGCTTATCCCTGGATGCACCACAGTGGAGCAGGTGACCTTTTTCTCCCTCAAGTGAACTTTTAATTGAAAAGTGTAAAATAAAGAATTATATATATATTGGTTGAATTGTGAGTAAAATTCTCCAGCATGAATTTCCAGGTCAAAGACTTACTATTAGAGAGATTCCAAGAGGTGGAGCAAACAGCTAGGGAACAAGCAACTGATAATGCTATATTAGATCAGCTTTCTAAGGTGACATTACGTCATTAAGTAGCTGTATTAGATTGAATATGTCTTGTCTTCTAGATTAGAATATACCTCGCCATGTCTTTTCGATTTGCATGCTTCTTTTAGCTTGAACATAATGATGTGCATCTGACATGAACACACTTGAGTGTTTCTTTTTTTTATTTTTCTGGTAGGCATATATTCATAAAACCATTCTTCAATTTCTGTTACTTCATTAGATTCTTCAATTTCTGTAGTTTTTTTGCTTAATAATCATATTGTCATTTCAGATGGTAGAAGTTGATATACCTCGATCATTGTTTGAGGAACAAGGTAGACAGCTTTATGGAGCCAACCTATTAGAAATGCAGGTATTGGTTCAAGTAGCACCATTCTTTGGCTAGTCGCGAAACTTAGATATTTGAACTCCAACAATTTTTACGTTTATGATTTGAATGAAAAAAAGAAGAAGAAAAAGAAAGTTCTCTCTCAGGCGCACACATTTATGTACTAGTTCTTATTTGGCACAATTGGGATGCAGACAAAAATAAAATTAAATGAGCAGCAGCTGGCTTCTCTATCAAGTCCAAAGGCTGTGAACGAATATCTTGAGCATCAAAAGGAAAATATAACAAATTTGATCAAACAGAACCTGGCAGTTGGTGACATATATAGGCGTGAAAATCTGCAGGTATGCATGTCTGATCTTAAGATATGTATTTTATACAAATATTTCATCAGATCATACTGACCACAGATGTTTCCTATTGTCAAAAGATGATATCAATGTCTGAGGGCCACTCAGTTTAATATTATTGAGAAATAAGTTTGGTTTGCATATCAGATTCTTTATTATTTAACTGTCTAGTGTATTTAGTAATTTATTTGGCTTATTAGAATGATCTGTGCCTATATATTCTGTAGCTTTCTACTGACGAGATCGTCAAAGAGGTTGAGAATTCTATTGCTGAATTCAAACGTCAAAAACAAGAGTATGATGAGGAACGAGTAAAGGATCAGGTTTGCACCTTACTTTTGAATTATTTTGTTTTCAAAATTTTGTTTCTGCTGCTTAATCATTGCATTTATACATATCCAAAATTAAAAACATATTATGAACCTTCTTTAAAATGGATCATTTTTAATTGCATTTTTAATTTCAAGGAAGAAATTTGTATTTTGACCATCTCCCTTCCCTAATTTAATTTAAAGATTGATTGATATGATATATTTAAATTTTCTTGAAGGTTCAAGAAATACTTGAAGGAGCTAAGGTGCTTGAATGGTTGAGAGAACATGCAGACGTTCAGTATATAACAAGTTGAGAGACGAGCACCAGCGAAAACAAATTTGGAAAGTAAAATTGCAGATCCATTTTAAAGAATTTTCTTTCGGCTGATGTAAGTTATGAGAAAATAAACAGTTCTTGATTGAATTTTGTAGAAAGAATTTTAAGAACAGAATTATGTATTACCATTTACCATGATGACAAATCTTTCCATTGAAACTAGAAAGCACTACCAAAAACAGTAGGAAATAGTACAGAAATCCCTACAAAAAGCTCCATTTGCACCCTTGCCATGCTAGACAGAGGGTCTGTGCAGAAAGAAAACACATATTCTATTTAAAACTGAAATATTTCCAACAGTTATGTATGCATTGAAAAACACGATATATTTCTCGTTACACATATGCTTAAAATGTCGATGTCAAGCCCAAAAGGGAAATAAGCAATGTGATATGCAAGGATCTCTGTACTCACTGGTAAATATACCCAGAAGTAAAAAAAGAGTGGTCTCAAAAAAATTCTTTATCCATTTCCACCATTTGTAATGCCAATTGAAGCATGCTTGATAGAATATACATAGTGAACTTGTCATATCTAGATTAGATGCCTTTCTTGTAATACCTGTCCAAGTTTTGTGTAAAGAACTAGCTGCTCCTCGAAACCAAGGTCACTCATTATCTGCACAATAAAAATATAAAAGGAAATGATTCGCAACAAAATATTTGACTGTTTGATCTCTGGGAAATGGTCAGAGTTGAAACATACCCTTTTGTTTGACCTATATCTATGCAACATTAGAACAGAAAGAAAAGTAACAGATGGAAACAAAATCCTCTAAATTTCACATGATTGATAACCCAATAAATTGCTTAACTAAAAAGCTCACCTGGTCCAAAAACACATCAACTGAATAGTCATGGGGGACAATAAATGACTGGTGGTAAATGTAAACAAAAACAGCCATCACCATCTGAAAAAAGATACATAACACAATATAAAACACAACATAACAAAATATTGTATACTTTATTGCATGTTTCATACTCATAACAAGAAATTGAAGGTTCTTTTTATGGCCATGGTCTAAGCATTTAAATGGGGTAGATATTGCAATAGCTTGGAAATTTCAATAGTGATGAACAAATTACCCTTGACAAGTCAAGTTATTGGGACAAACACTGATTTACTTTAAATTCTTAATTAATATGAAATGAACTGCATCCTGAATTAAACTATTGCCTGTTCGGATACAAACCATGGATTATTCAAGTACATATTATGTATATTTATGTGCTAACCTGGCAGTC
Organism: Cicer pinnatifidum; assembly: GCA_037974775.1. Classification (NCBI taxonomy): domain Eukaryota; kingdom Viridiplantae; phylum Streptophyta; class Magnoliopsida; order Fabales; family Fabaceae; genus Cicer; species Cicer pinnatifidum. The sequence continues at coordinate 57,359,558 of JBBPBR010000008.1, forward strand.
CATTCTGTCAGTAAATCCACCATGTCCAGGTATACTGTCACCAAAGTCCTGGATTCATTGGAAGAGATTAATGCTATATTTGGAAGTTTTAAAGTGAAAGGTGAGAGGAAGATGGTTGCAACATAAACCCTGCTATAAAGATGAAGAACAGACCTTGATTTTAAAAGCTCTTTTGAAACCGCTAGCAAAAAATCCTCCAAATGGTGCTATGATGGAGGCAAATAGTCCTAGCCACAACGCATGCCACTGTACTGGCAAAATTGCTATCTCTTTCTCAGGTGTCTACAAAATGTTGCAAAATGAAAAACTTAACCTTTAAAGTCATAAGAAACAAGTTCAAAGAAAACGTGTATGAACAAGAAGCTTATTAAAATACTCAATTATTACAGTGTGAAGATGAATGAATACTGTTATTACTAGTACTAGCTAATGATGCAAATATTTTCCCTTTTCTTTTATTCTCATTCATTATATTTATTTCACATTTAGATTACCAAGCTTACACAAAATTAATGCATGCTTTTTACCTTCTTTCCACTATCCTGATCAATACCAACTCTACTATAAAAAGTAGAGTTTGGTAAAATCACAGCGGCACCATGATTTTGGTGAAACTCTAAGGTGTATCTTTTGCCAAAATCATAGTGGCACATTGTGATTATGCTAAAGTCACCGTCAATACAAACATCCACATATATGTCAGACTTATAACAGCCTTAGCATATTAATTTAGTAATCTACTAAATCTCAAAGAAGTGTCACTTACCCAATGAGAAACAAATTCTGGCAATGGAATGTTCTCTGGCTTAAAAATTGGGTCAGGGTCACACTCAAGCCAACCAGTTGATAAATCCTGAATTTATTGAACCAAAAATAATCAAAATTAGGAATAGCTCAAATATGTCCTCTTATGTAGCTGCACTCAGTCAAGATTTTTACCTTCCTTGGACATGTTAGCCACTGGAAGCGACCCAAAAAGTTTGCAAACTGCACAAATAACAGGAAATCATATTTTTTTTTTTTATCAATACTCATTAAAAGAATGTCGTCAAATAGTTTGCTTTCATGGTGCATCATGTATCACTAAATGATTCTAACCGTGAATGCAGCAATCATAGTTGCAACAGATGCTCCGATAAAACCTTCCCACGTTTTCTTTGGAGATAACTTGATCAGAGGTGTTTTCCCAAAGAAGAAACCAAAGAAATATGCAGCAACATCATTCATAGCAATAAGGGATGCAGGGAAAATAAACCTTCAAAGTAATGTTAACATGTTAGATTTATATTATATAAAAATAGTTGAAATCATGAAGAATATAAAGGTTAGAAATGACTAAGAAGTAATTAACAGTAATAGAATATATTAATATGTATCAGAAGGTATGTTACCAGAATATTCCTTGAAATATATTAGCCACTGTAAATGCAGACTGAGTAAACACAACAATAAGTATCATATGTGTCCACGCATACTGGCCAAATTGATACTTGTAGTATCTCTTCTTTAATGAGAGAATAAACCATACAAAACCTGAAATTGTAGATGAAAATACTTACTCAGAAATTAATTTATTATACTACAAGGCAATACCAGACACTTTAACCAGCAGAAGACCAGCAAAATAAGACATCATATAGTAAAATTAAGTTAATCAACAAGATTGACTCAATTTTTTGAAGAATGTATCCAACAAAATAGAACTTATAAGAAATTAGGAATCTTAGCTGAACATATGTAATGATGAGTTCTTCCTCTCTTACCAAGTTTTGGTTAACTTAGTTTAAATATCATTAATCTCCTCTGTTTTTAATATTTATATTTGTATTTTTGTTTCAATTTTACACTAAATTCATGTGTGGTATAATATTACAGTCCTGTCATGTCTTATAATTTTCAAAACATACTGTGTTCCATTTTCTCTGTATACTTCATAGATTGACAATAATTAGAATAATCATACATCATCATTCTTACAAGTGAAACACATTTAAAACTACTAACCTGCAATATATAAGAAGTAACATATAACCATTTGATACTTGATGAGGTTGCTGACAAGTCTATAGAAGAATTTATCTGATGTAACTGTATTCACAAGGTGTTGACTGAGAATACGGCCATACACGTATAGCATTGCTGTGAAGAAAAAATGCCTGGACCATTGTATTCAGAATCTTATCTTTTGTGAAACACTATAGATTTAATTGAATATTTATCATGCATAATTTCACATGAACATGTTCATGAATAATGCTTACCAGTTCAAGAACTTAAACTTAGGGAGACGTTTATCTTGATTAGCACTTCTGAGTAGATTGAAGAGCTCACTGGCCATAACAATTTGGATAATAACAATCATGGCCCAGATGTAAAGATGACCCAAATATAGGATGAGTGAGACACAAGCTAGCATCCATAGAGATGAGTATGCACGGATCCACATTGATCTATATTTATATTTATCATTGACAAGTAAAAGGTTTCCATTTGATTTATTTATATCGTGAGGAATCTGATAAAAAAAAAAAAAGCAATCATCAGTTTGTTTTCCCTTCACTGCATTGATTGAAATTTATAAATATATATTTGTAGGGAAGTCCATATCCAACAATGAATTTATCAACTATATATAGATGTTGAGGAAATTTTATGATTTACATGTGAACCAACTGGACCAATAATAATAAAGAACCTTTGGAAACATATGTACCTTTCCATTTGAAGCACAATACTTTTTTCTACAGTCATCGTTACAATTTGATAAAAAAAAATCCACCACACTAGCTATAACTTGGCTCTGACACCATAGTCGGGAGAATTTCCGATACTATACTAAGATATATTTTGACTTTAATATTAGACCTAATTTGACTTTGATACCTCTTGTTAGAGAGCGGTAAGGACGACAAGTAACTACTTACCAAAACTATTGAAAATTTCAAAATACAACATATTTGTTCAAAATCTTAACAGTATTGAATGTATGAATCATCTTTTATATATTCTTTATTTAGTTCATTCTCAATAAATGTGAGATTAACCACTCACATTTCAATTTCATCAATATAAATGAATACTCCTTTCATAATAAAATACAAATAAATATAGTAGTTGAAAAGTTAACGTATCTAAACTAAATTCTTAACGAGATACATAAATATTTCAACTACTACTTTTACTTATATTTTGTTTTTAAAAGAATATATAATAGATGTAATCAATAACACATAATGATACATGTAAACATACATACCATAGCAACCTCATTTGCGCGTCTTCTTTGGCGAGTATTTGGCGTTTTTGGTGAACCACAACTGTGATCCGCATTCAAATCTTTCATTGTTCAACTAATGATATATATACTTCAAATATTTTTTTGAGTTATTACACATTCATGGATGGACATTCAGGACTCCCCTGAGACATCAAATGGAAAAATAATATTATATCCCAAAGATGGATTCCTTAATTAACATACTCAAATAATTCCAAAAAAATAAACATACTCAAAGAATTGCCTAATGCCCCGTGAAATTAATAATTCAGTAATGAGCTTGTAACATTTAGACATGAAATAATCATAAGCATAGGTTTGGATTCTCTCAATCATTTCCATTTCTGTAAATTTTATATTATGAGAGTATATTAATTAGAGTAGTTAATAGCAAGTATTTGGATCACATGTAATCAACATATAATATTTGAATCTACATTAGAATGTGGTATCATTGAGGGTCACAAACCAATGCACAAAATTATAATATTTGAATATAAAATTTGTTGATAAAAAATGAAATTAATGGGATCATAAACTCTAACAAGGAAATGATAGAAATGAAAAGGAGTACGTACTTGGAGAAATTGCTATAGCTAACAAGGTGTATATAGAGAGAGAAAATGATGAAGGAGGTTTGAAAGAGGTTGATGAATTGAAGATGAGATGTGACTTTGCTATGTTTCAGGAAAACTAAACGAGAATAACAGAAAACGAAAACACAAGACACAAGAGAGAGACAACTAACAACGATAGATACGTGAAAGTCTTCATTGACCAATCAAGGCCCCTCACCTCACTCTTAACTCTAATAATTATTATTTTGATTATGTCTAAAATTTTAAGAAAAGTTTAATTACTACTAGTATAGTGCAAAAATGTTTCACTGTTCAATCATATAATATTTAAATAAAAATTATAATAATATATTTTCTCACATTCTACTATTCTAATGTGTGCGGTTATTTTGGATATATACTTAGAGGGATCGAAAAACACTATTTAACGTGGGCCCAAAATCACCGTATAAATTATTTTGAAAATTTTCATATTCTCACAATAAAAGATATATTTATTTTACACACAAATTAATTAGAGAATATAATTAAAAATAAAATAAATTAATGAAAAATTATAATTAAAAATAAAATAATAAATCTTATATTGAAAATTAAAATTAATACTTATTTAAAATATTATTTTTGTAAAATATGTCACGTGATTAAGAGAAAATATTTTTTTAAAGACCAAATGTGGCAATCATATTTTAAATATAATTAAATAATAAACTATGTATATATGAAAATAAATAATATTCAAATGATATATGCAGGGGTTGGTGGGACCCATGATTCTCCCTCCCTTTATATGTTTCTCTATAAAAATATTTAAATATAAATAAGTAAAAAATTTAAAATATTAGATTCACATACTCTAAATGTAAATAAATAGAGAATTATAAATTTGAATTTAACTCATATATTAACGTTTTTCCGACTAACAACTGAAACGCATTTTACAGAATATATTTATGTAAAATTTAATTATATGTTGTTACAAATGATTTTTTTTTTATTTGAGTATTTTCCACAAGTCGTGGCCATGTGATATCACTTTGATGCCCCACTTACTCTATGTACTTTTTTGCTAGTCGAAAACCCTAACATTATATATATTAAAAATAAAGTACTCGTATACTTGGATATATATATATATCTTCTCTATATAAATTAAATAATCTCCAAATACTAAATAATTAAATTCGAGAAAAATAATAGTGTTAGTCTTTATAAATTATTTTAAAGTTTTATCTATTTTTAATATAAGGTATAGTTTGAACCAATTCTTCAAATTGAATTAGATTATATCATAACAAACGATGACAGAAATGGCAAACTCAAAAAGTGGGTCCCACAACAAGCATAATTAATCACTAAGACTAAGAGAAGGGTATCATTATCATACATACTAGAAGGAAAGTAGGCACTCCTATGATACAAGAGGAGGATTTGCAAATATAGTACTTTATACTATAAATAAAATACAAACGCGTATGTACAAAAAAATAAATACAAGCGCATGATAGATGATGCTACGTAACGTACATATAAATAATAAATCGCTGTTTATGTGCAACAAAGATTGATGATCACTTGTACGATGATTGGAAAATTAATAGTAATAATTGATAAGTGATAATCGATAATATACAAATATTTGCATGTGAGTGTCTTAGAGATTGTGCATATATAATTGGATAGCTGGTCAATGGAGGTATACAAATTCAGAAGATCGAGATACATTATTATTCTCTGCCTAGCCCACATGTAGCATGGCCCAAACCTACCTGTGCCATCTATTGCCATTTTGAATACTAGTATCAATTTGCAGACATGAGTACATGTTCAACAAAAAATATATGTACGATCTATTATTTAGAGATATATCATTGTTCAAAAAGTTGATACATTTTATTTTAGTTTTATGTATATATATTAAAATTTTAATTATTATTTTTGTTTATATTTTATTTTAAAATAATATATATAGTTATTCTTATAATAATATAGTAATAACTTAATTATATAAATATTTAATGTTTGTAAGTTATTTCATATCACACTACTTTAGACGACAATGTATTAAATTAAAATAAAGTAATTTGATCCATTTTCTCATTTAACACTACACCAATATCTATATTAAATTATTTTTTTGATTCGTTATCTTTTTTTAGATTTTATTTTGTTCTTTTAGTTATAGTTTCGTCAATCACTTTAAACATATATGGTGAAACATAATCAACATTGAATACTATTATCAAATAAATCAAAGTGTACAAGTTTCATATTATATTAAAAAAAAAATTATAATTATAATTTTAATTTTTATATGGATAACTTAAAAATCATATTTAGCATGTCAAAGTGACATGTATGACACATTTTACATTTTTTGAATAAAATAATACTAATAACACATATTTTAACACACATTTTTCAATAAAGTTTCTTTAGTTTGTTTTAATTTGTTATAATTTACATAGATATTATTAAATCTACATAAAATTCATTTGATCTAGTGAGATCTTAACATCCCTCTTAAATAACACTAACGAAAATAATTAAAGTGACTGAATCATAACTAAAAATTAAAATGGAAAAGAAATTAATTATAGATAGAAAACAAAATCTAAAAAAAAAAAAAAGACGAAAGTAATTTAACCTAATGATTAGTATTCTAATAATGAGTGGTTATATAAAACCACAAGGCAAGTAATGGTCCAAAGAAAAATTGTAAAATAAAAGTAGTGTATGACACACTTAGGAGACAAAAATAGGGATGTATGTTGTGATTACTGATTTGGACACAGACGTGTTTGATTCGTGATGACACCCAATCCCCTGACCGCGTTACCCTTTCTTTATCTTTGCACCATATCTGCTTTTTCTTTTCCTTAAATAATTCATAACTTGAGGTATAAAATAACAATAATCTATTATATTTGAAATTAACACTTCAAATTACCATTTTGTTAGTATGTGAAACTTAATTTAACATTTTGTGAGTATATTCCATGCTAATAAGTTGGATTTTAGGGGGTTATTCTTAATCGTTGTAAATGCATTTTTTTTCTTCTTTTTATAGAAACTCTTGTGTTGAGATAATTGAAAAAACAAAGGAATAAAATTGTTCACACACTTACTCGAACAACTCCATTGTTAACTAGTTTTCAATTATTGATTGATTTACCACACTATATTAATTATTTTATTATAAATAAAATGCTACAAATTTATCATCGTAAAAAAAATGCAGTCAAACTCATTGTATCTAAAAATCACTTGAATGCATTTATTTAATATTTCATTATTTACTAAAAAATTGACTGATTGGTTTGACCTATATAAAGAGTGACAATATCACATCTTATTTTTTTAACAGAAAGTAATTGTTTTATATTTGACGTGTTCCCAAATTGTTTCATGAAAAAAAATATATATATAGAGAGAGAGAGAGAGAAAATATTGGAGGTGATTATGAGGGAAGTGGGCGGTGACTAGTGATGACATTTGTTAATTAAATGAAAGACGCGTGGCATTTAATAAAATAAAATAAAATAAAAAGAGAAAGTAGAGAGAGAAAGAGAGAAGAGAAAGAGATGGTGTTTGTTGCAATGTTGTGGGGCCCAATCGATGAATTTGTTAATTTCCCTCCCTTCCGCAGTGTACGCTCTGTGTCTTAACTTCTTCTTAATATCTCCATTTCTATAATCTAATCTTATATTACTTTTTAGTATTATCTAAATTCAAATCTATCATCACTCTTCACTTCTACTTACTCTCTTACTCCATTATTATTATTATTATTTATTATTATTATTATTATTATATACACTTTCACACTATTACAACTACATTCACACTCTCCCTAACACCACTCTCTCTTTCAGATCTGAAACCCTAAATCACCTTCAAACTGTAAGCATTCTCACTCTCACTTTCTTCTTCTTCTTCTTCTGATCTACCTATACATCTGAGATCTACTTCTTCATCATTCATTCTTCATTGTTACTTAAACTTGTCAAGTTTTTTCGTTTTTCTTCTGATTTCATGTGATGTCACAGTCAATTTTATTAGTTTAGCATTCAATTATGCTTATATATGTTTAATGGAGCTTGATTTGTTTTCTAGATTCAATTCGTGAAATGCCACTACTTTTAACTTTATTAATACAACAACTAATAGTACTGATGATAATTTAGAATTTAGAAACTTACTGCCTTTAATTTTTGAAGATCCTTATTTGATTTTGTCAGCTTCAGCTATTGGGATGGGTAATTTGGGCACTAAAATTCAATTTTTCACTTACATTGAATTTTTGAGTTTGCTTTCACTATGGTTTAGTAGATTCCGATTTCACATTGTGTTTCTATTTTCTCATACTCTTCACACCTGCTAGTTTTCTGTGCTCACAATGAGATGTAGCGTGTTTTACCTCTTTTGCTTTTGTATTATTATACGATTTTCATTGGGAACTGTGTCTGGTATAAATGTGAGTATATACTATAGAAGTCTGTTTTTTTTGGGTCTGCACTCTGCACTGATGGTATTTTTCTATCCGTTTGGTTGATGGAGAAAGGAATTTCATGTTTTTTTGTTGTTGTTGGGGGGTGCTGCAGTCTAGGGTGCTCTGGAACTTCGATGGCCGTAACTGAAGCTCAAAATCCGCTTCTTGGAGAAAACACATGTGGTTCATTGTTGAAGAAGCTGCAGGTAACTTCATTCAATTATTCATCTCTGCCACCTTAATGTGCTACAGATTACTAATATTATGTTATATTTATTCACTATAGGAAATATGGGATGAGGTTGGTGAAAGCGACCAGGAACGGGACAAGATGCTTCTTCAGTTAGAGCAGGAGTGCTTGGATGTGTACAAGAGAAAGGTTGAGCAGGCTGCAAAGTCGAGGGCACAACTACTTCAAGCCTTGTCCGATGCTAAGCTTGAGTTTTCTACGCTTCTATCAGCCCTTGGAGAAAAGAGTTTTGCTGGAATTGTTTGTCACTACTTAGCTTTATACTTTTGTCTTGAGCTCACAGCATAATAATTGCATATATATGCTTTATCACACACTAAACAATAAAGTTACAAACTAATTGACCATGCATATCTTTTATTCTTTTGCAGCCTGATGATACTTCTGGAACTATCAAGGAGCAGCTTGAAGCTATAGCGCCAGTACTTAAACAGTTATGGCAACAAAAAGAAGAAAGAATAAAGGATTTCTCAGATGTACAGTCACAGATCCAAAGAATATGTGGAGAGATAACTGGGAACTTGAACCTTAATGATGTACCTGTGGTTGATGAGTCTGACCTGTCCCTGAAGAAGTTTGATGAATATCAATCTGAGCTTCAAGAACTTCAAAAGGAAAAGGTAATTTGGTTGCTGTGTCGAATATTATATCAGTTAGTCGCAGATTTGAAAACTCCATTTGATTTCATTCACTAAACAGCGCATTGAGAGTTCTTTTGTGTTGCTTTGTTTGGTAGAGTGACAGGTTGCACAAGGTTCTTGAATTTGTGAGTACTGTGCATGATCTATGCGCTGTCCTTGGTATGGACTTCTTCAGTACCGTGACTGATGTTCATCCAAGCCTAAATGATTCTACTGGTGTCCAATCCAAAAGCATAAGCAATGAGACTCTAGCTAGGCTGGCGAAGACAGTCTTAACACTGAAAGAAGATAAAAAACAGAGGCTGCACAAGGTTGTTAACTATATACTTTCCATTGTTTGTATTTATTACATACTGTGGTTTGTCTTGCCAAATATTAATGTTTGTTGCCGTTGGAAGTGAATTTACTTTTAACATTTTGAATTCATTTATGATTGGCTTTTAGTCCACGGTATAATTTTTTTTACTTTGACCTGTACATCACATGCAGCTCCAAGAATTAGCTTCTCAGTTAATTGATCTGTGGAATCTAATGGATACCCCTCCAGAGGAAAGGAAACTGTTTGACCATGTTACCTGTAATATATCAGCTTCTGTTGATGAAGTCACCATTCCTGGGGCCCTTGCTCTGGATCTGATTGAGCAGGTACTAAAGACCTTCTGAAGATTAAAGATTTGGGCTCTGAAAGTTATGCTAACAGATTATTTTGTTCTTTTTATGAAGGCTGAAGTGGAAGTTGAGAGACTTGACCAGCTTAAAGCAAGCAGGATGAAGGAAATTGCTTTCAAGAAGCAAGCAGAACTCGAAGAGATATTTGCCAATGCTCATGTAGAAATAGATCCGGATGCTGCTAGAGAGAAGATTTTGGCATTGATTGATTCTGGAAACATTGAACCAACTGAATTACTGGCTGACATGGACAATCAAATAGCGAAAGCAAAAGAAGAAGCTTTAAGCCGAAAAGATATATTGGACAAGGTTGAGAAATGGATGTCAGCGTGTGAAGAAGAGAGCTGGCTTGAGGACTATAATCGGGTAATTATAATCTCCCTTATTCATTCTTTTCCGTGTGTTCGTTGTGCTTGGTTGTACCGAGAGAGGTGAACCAAGACAATTACATGTTAACAAAAGTTGTAATACTTTGAACTGAGTTAACTTGCATTTGCCTTTCTTCCTTAATCTACCAGTGAAAGTTATTTGCTATTTGATAGTTCCTTACCCTATTTCTAGAACTACAAAATTTTAGCTTTAGCTTTACTGCAATGCAAATTTGATCATAGCACAAAATGGTTGCATAAGCTTCCCCATTTTGATATAAATTTTTTACCATCTGACACAACCATGTAAAACAGGATGAGAACAGGTATAATGCAAGCAGAGGTGCACACTTAAACCTTAAGCGAGCTGAGAAAGCTCGGATACTGGTAAATAAAATTCCTGGTATGTATGGAATGAAACCACAACCACCATCGGATACTGTTATTATTAATTCTATTCGCTTTCAATGTAAGAAAAACAAAAAATGCTCTACATTATTGGAAGAATTAATGTTGTTTCTTTTGGTGAAAATGCAGCTTTGGTTGATACATTGGTTGCTAAAACTCGTGCATGGGAAGAGAATCATGACATGTCATTCACATACGATGGTGTTCCTCTTCTAGCCATGTTAGATGAATATGCCATGCTTAGGCATGAACGAGAAGAAGAAAAACGAAGATTGAGGGTAAGTTTCAATGATGTGTTGATTAGGATGACTGATTTTCAGATTAACTGGAGCATTTACTAACAAAAAGACCATGGGTAAAATTAAACAATCAGCTTGTCCTAATTCTGTTTACTACGCAGTTTTACTGACTGGTATAACCTGTGCACATTGCACTCTGTAGGACCAGAAGAAGTATCAGGAGCAGCAAAGCACGGACCAGGAAGTTGCCTTTACTTCAAGACCAAGCCCTGCTAGGCCAGTTAGCGCTAAGAAGGTAGGTGGCCCTCGTGTTAATGGAGGCGCCAATGGTACTCCTAACCGACGCCTATCGCTTAATGCTCATCAAAATGGAAGCAGGTCCATATCAAAAGATGGAAAAAGGGATAATACTAGACCAGTTGCTCCTGTGAATTATGTGGCCATATCAAAAGAAGATGCTGCTTCCCACGTTTCCGGTACCGAACCCATCCCATCATCACCCTAATGAGAGCTTAATATCAATCCCGTAATTCATCTTTGTAGCATTGCCATATTACTAGTTACTGGTTTAGGAATATAATATGTGAGTGACAAGTAATTAGAGAGGAACTGTTCTGAGCTGTGTATGTTATATTTTCCATATGGAGGTTTACTCGATACATGTTGGCTAATATTCCATTGAAGCCCTTTAGTATGAAAATATACACAGTTGGTAGTTGTCTTTTTTTCTTCTTCCAAATCTTATCTTCTTTTCATTGGTTTTGTGACCGCATTTTTTCTGTCCAAAAACATGCATTGGTTTTCTAATATATTAAAAGCTTAGGCATGTTAGGCCATATAGGCTCATTTTGATTAGGGAAGGCTTCAAGGATCATGATAGATGTATTGCCTATTAAGCAGGTTCTTGTATCGACAAGTAACATTTTATGTGGTCAAATATGAATTTGCCGAATATATTATCTTGTGATGTTCCTCAGGAGTCACTTTGACGTGAGTGAAATGGAATGTATTTCCCATGTACATATTAGGATCTGGTTGATAGATATGAAAATAATGAGACTACCACTGAAATTAATAAACCTCTACGCATCTTACGGCAAAATAGAAATCAGTTTTTTTTTTTGACAACAAAATAAGCCTCAAGTTAATCAACCAAAAAATTCACATCATTATGCTTTTCACCCTTATCCATCATCATTACCACAAAGCAAACATAAATCCCACAATTTTTGTTTTTAATATAAAAAAATTAAAAATTTAGGAAAGTTATGTACCAACATTAGCAAGATTTGAACTGAGGTCCTCGAGGAACATGATTTAATTTCTTTAACAACCTAATCAACTTATGTTGGCCATAAATTCCACATCTGCAATACAAAAGTGTTTGTATTTCTATCTAATTGGTAATTGGTGGTGGTCTTTGGTCAAATTCATCTATAAGCTATCATATGGAAAAGGAGGATGAGTATTCAAAAGTGTTTTAAGTCTTTCTTTGAACTTTGAGGCTACACATTCAAATTTAGAAAATATCATTTACAAAAGTTTTTGTAAATCCATACATTAACTAACCATTATCACACTTGAAGTTTTTAAACCACATTATTCTCCTATCAAACCAAGAAGCCAAGAACGATAGTGAAAAAGAAAGTTCTATTAATCCTCTAGAAAGTGATATCATAATTTTCGTTGAGAGTTCAGAATTATTTATTGTATATGAAATCCATATTATGGGAACAAAAGGCAAAGACTGAAATAAAATTTTTAGAAACAAAAAAAAGTTTGCGATATCATGAACCAAAAATAATATGCATATTTTTTCGGCTTATCAAGCAAAATAATAATGTATACCATATATATTTATATATTAAAGGAATCTTAATTTTTAGTGTAATTTTCTTCTAATTTTTTTTTTATTTAAATTATTTTATTTTTAATTATGTATAAAAGAATACCAAATTTTTAACTATATATAACAGAATATCAAATTTTAGTGTAAAAATTATCTTTCTTCCAATATTACCCTTCGTTTAAACTGTCCTATTTATTATTTTAAAATAATTATATAAAATTTTATATCGATACTATTATTATTATCGACAAAAAGAAACACGTTACTAATTAAGAATTCAGAATCGTATTTTCAATTTTTAGTAACAAAAGACAATAAAGAAAAAGAGTAAAAACTTACTTACTTTATTTTTAATTATTTATTATTTATTACCGAAACGAGAAGCTTGAGGTTTTTGTACTTGAAGGCACAAGCAAAGCGAATAAACGACGTCGTTTGTGCTGCAACAGTGTCTTCTCTCTCAGAATTGCGATGGCGAACGAGAACGAACCCGCGAAGCTGTTGTTACCATACCTTCAACGCGCCGATGAATTGCAGAAACACGAACCTCTCGTTTCTTATTACTGTAAATCCATCTCTTTTCCTTTTTGCTTTTTATTTCATATTTTTATTTTGGATCAATTCCCATATATTTTACTATTATAGCTTCGTCTCTTATGAAATCTAAAATATCCGAATAATATTTATAATTAACAATTTTGTTTGGTAAATTTAGGTCGATTATACGCGATGGAACGTGGCTTGAAGATTCCTCAATCTGAACGCACCAAGACCACTAACGCTCTTCTTGTTTCCCTCATGAAACAGCTCGAAAAGGTTTAATCTAATCCCAATTTCATTTACTGTGCCGATTCATTTTTAATTGCTCCTAATCAAAATTAACTAAAAATACTACAAAATTTATGTCTCATATTTTAATTGATCTTATGGATCCCAAACTTGTTTTGTGATTGAAAAGAAAAAGCAAGTTTTTTCTTTTGTGTTAAGTTCCATTTGAAGTGGCTGCATGGACCCATATTCACTTTTGCTAGTAACACTTTTTTTTTTTTTCCGTTACACCCAAATAAGTTAATTGAACTGAATTCATGTGCTCTTCGTGAACTTAGGTCACATTCACATGTGTGGTAAATTAAGTTTATGTAGGTTATGTGAATTTAGTTCACGGACCTATTTGGTGTAACTGAAAACAAATATGGGTGAAACTAGAATCAGTTACCCAAATATTACTCACGTACCTATTTGAAGTTGTTGAATAAAAATCAGATGACATGCATTCCATTGGTTGTCTGATCTTCTGATTTAAGATCCAAAAATTTCTGTAGTAAGGAAAAGAGATTACGACACAATGGGTCCATGCAGTATAATTTCCTAGATAGAAATGGAATGGTTCATGTCGTGTCATGACAATCAATTACTTGGAATCCCAATTTGATATTGATCAATGATTCAATGGAATAGTGATCAATTACTTGGAATAGTGACAGCTGACTAATGTTTCCCCAAAAAAGCAGACATTCATGCTGTAACTAAGTCGGAACTTTTGAATGAAGGTCGGATGACTCATTTTAAGATTAGAAAATTGCTCTAATAAAGTAAAATTGAAGTTTGAGCTGTTTGATTTTAGTCCAACGGTCAACACAGTGACTGCAAGGAATCCAGATCCTCCGGTTTACTAATTGCAGTGTGTCATTTTTTCATTGTGGTGAATTTTCCTCAAGCTTGAATTTGGATGATAATGATGCGACATGTTTATATGATGACCTGTACTTTTTTTATCTCTTGAAAACAATTTCAGTGGTTGGCACAATTTGATTGGTTATGTTTATGTAATTTTTTTATTTAATTGAATCCTTGATTTGTTTATAAATTTATCTTTCTTTGTATTATCGTTATTGTAGGATAAAAAGTCAGTCCAGTTGGGGCTTGAAGATAATTTGTATCTTGAGGGATTTGCTTTGAATGTGTTTGGAAAAGCAGACAAGCAAGATCGTGCTGGAAGAGCAGATTTGTATGTTACATCGCTTATTTTTAAAAGCATATATGTTACCATGAAATTCTTATTATGCTCATACTCTTTTGTTTTGTCTATAACATAACTTTCTTGGATATTAATATTTTTATCTGTGATAGTTTTTGACATACTTTTCTGACCTTTTGCAGGAACACGGCAAAAACATTTTATGCTGCTACCATCTTTTTTGAAATTCTCAATCAATTTGGACCAGTTCAGCCTGATGTGTGTACTTGAATGCATTGAACCTTATCTTTTTTAAGCATGTCTCAATTGCATTTGCACGGTTTTTGCTAGCCTTATTTGGTAAAAACTTGGGGCAATAATATACCTTTGTGTAATTGTATTGTATGTTTAATATTTCTGGTTTCTTTTGCAGCTGGAGCAGAAACAGAAATATGCAGCATGGAAAGCAGCTGATATAAGAAAGGCTTTGAAAGAAGGAAGGAAGCCCATGGCTGGCCCTCCTGCTGGTGACGAGGACCTGTCAGTTCCAATGAGTTCTCCTAGCAATAGATATGTACGACTCAAAACTCAACCCGGTGTGTTATGAGTTTAATCAGTGCATATAAATATATTAATAAATATAAACAGTTAACATTCAGTACTTTATTCATGCAGGATATTGGGACTACTGAAACTTCTGCTTCCAATGCTGAATCAGATTCTGATTCAACACATAGTTATCATAACCCTGTCAACTACCAGAATATGCCAAGTATTCATCCTGCACCTAAATTCCATGATACTGTTAATGATACTCAATCTTATACACCTGCAGTTTATCCTTCCCAAGACTTCCATCCTTCTCCATCTTCCCAGGATTATCATCATCCACCACCTTCCCAGGATTACCATCATCCTCCACCTTCCCAGGATTACCATCCTCCTCCACCTTCCCACGATTATCATCCTCCTCCACCTTCCCACGATTATCCTCCTCCTCCACCTTCCCATGATTACCATCCTCCTCCTTCCCAAGATTACCATCCTCCTCCACCTGCCAGATCAGAAAGTTCTTATTCTGAGCTCTACAACCACCAGCAATACTCACCAGATCAGTCACAGAATTTAGGTCCCAATTACCCTTCTCATGAAACTCCCTCTTCTTACTCTCTTCCCCATTTTCAATCTTATCCAAGTTTTTCAGAAAGCAGTCTACCATCAGTACCAGTAAACCATACTTATTATCAAGGATCTGATGCTTCATATTCTTCCCAGTCGGCTCCTCTGGCTACAAACCATTCATCAAGTGTGCAACAAAGTTCCAGCAGCAGAAATGGAACTGTCTTGGAACCCAAGCCAACTACTAAGACATACCAGTACGACAGTAGCTACCAGCCAGCACCTGAAAAAATAGCAGAGGCACACAAGGCTGCAAGATTTGCTGTTGGGGCACTGGCATTTGATGACGTCTCAATTGCAGTAGACTACTTGAAGAAATCACTTGAGTTGCTAACAAATCCATCGGTTGGCCAGTAAAATTTTATGTAAAAAACTGGTGCTTGTATACATAGTATCTTGTTTTGTAATATATTTTATTCATCGTGCATCAAAGCGTGAAGAAATCCAGTAAACATGACTTGAATGGAAATCGTGAAATCTGCCCTGTGGATTGTCCATTTCTCACTAATAATGAAGTTTATTGAGTTTGGTTTCTTTGTCAAGGGGTTGTGAGACATAAGGATATCTGATTGATGAATTTCAGTTAGCTATCTGGATCAATTTTCCTTTTTTTTTTATGGGTCTTTTCTCTAAACTTAATTTAGGTGCACGTTCATTCATATATTGACCATTAAGGAATCCGAATCTCAGAAATAAAGCGCTCCTCCTTTTAAAGAAGTCATTAAGCAGGTCGACCTGACAAAACCAACTCATGTTGTCGCCGTTAATAATTATTAGAAATATTAAAATCTAAATATTTATTCGTTCAGATGGTGTATGCTTCATCTGCATTTCCATAGAGACTTGTCATAATCATCAAGATTATTCAAAACGCTACATTTCCAATTGCTTAATATCGTCGATTTATGATAAAAGGATCAATGAAGAGAAAAAGATAAAGTGGTTTAGGTCCAGTATAACCAATTATTTGAAGACAACATTAGACAAATAAAGTGGGTACTAAATAATTTAATTACATCAATCTATCATTCGAATTACATGTTAGTAAAGCTGAATTAGAATTTTTGAACGAAAAAAATGGGAAATATAAGTAAATTTCAGGAAGATCAAATGTAATGTCACATCCAAGTTGTATAGATATATTCATGCGGATGATTAGATATTTGACGGTTATTCATGAGCCAATACAATGCTCAGGCGCAGACAGCAGAGTTAGATAAAAATTTATCCATTATCTGCCTCTAGCTAGAAAAAACATTACTGGACACTGAATGGGTGTTCAATGATCAACGTAAATCCCATGGATATACTTCTTTAGAAGTGGCTTTTGTACAAACTAAATATTATACATTTCCAGAAAACTAAGGACTACAATGATAATCACGTAAAAAAAAAAAGAACTATAATGATAATCTAATTTCAACGATAAACATGTGATTAGCGGGCCTAAATAGTCTACGTACAGATAAAAGAATTATACAGAATGAATATCTATAAAGAACAGCACTAATATAACTTAAAACTAAACTAAGCAGTCACAGCTTAAGCTGAATATTTAACATGAAATGCAATCCATGCTCCCCAGCTATATTTTTGAATGAGGCAATACTGCTGCTATGAGCCTTGAAATGGGTCTCGCATGAATCTTAATGTATGCTAAATTACCATGCGAGAAAATATCCCGTTTGAAACCACCCACATACCTGCATCCACACACAAGGTAACCAGATATTCTAAAACTGCGAAGTTCATGTTTTATCTATAATAACATAGCTTATGCATGCTTAAATTTGTCTGGTTCCCTATGGTATCAGGTCTTATCATTAAAGCTTTAATATGATTTTTTTTTACACGCTAAAATATGACTTTAATCTCTCAAAATAGGATAATCATTGTTAATTTGTCAGCTTTTGAGTCATCTTTTATAAATAAATAAAATGGATACAATTTTATTGTGGCACACAACACAAGTGATTTACTGGGTTAGATTCAGTACATACAGTAGACTAATGAAAATCTCAGTTTAAAATTTGGATAGATGCCAGGGGTCAAATACTCACCACAAAACTGCAATGTGGAAGAACCACAAAAACATTGTATATTCAACTGATAACAGGTTGAAATGACTTTTTGATTTCATCATAAAACCACCTGCAAAACAAATCAAATCACCTTAAGAACCCCACAAAACAAGAATAAACATCGTTCCTGTGGAAAAATACTGAAATGTTATTGAAAATCTTAAAGAGTACAAGCACTAATATGATTTATATCGACATCGCTCCACCTAATAGATCTGATTAATCAGTCTAATATAGTAATCACTAATAATTAAAAATATACAACAAATAAATAATTGCATACTATAGATTTACATAATTTTAAGTTTTCGATTGAGTCTAATACATCCCCTTATAAAACGATTTGTAAGGTGGAGATGCCCAAACTTTTTCAAGCCTGTCTCTTTTTAGTGTGCAATTTGAAATATGTTTCAATACACACCCTCACGTCACGTCCAACATTATTGGACTTGATGTGTTGATAATATGGTGAATAACCCGATAAGTTGACTCTATTATGAAGTTTTTTAGTTGTTCCCAGCAGCTCCCAAACCTTTCACAACCATGATAATAACTAATAAGTGATCCAAATCTCCTAATATGTGTTCTCTATTTCTGTTTTACTGTTACCAGCAATCATAAAGTTACAATATACAGCCATAACCAATGAAAACTGTTCAGAAAACTAAGGATAAAGAAACAAACCTGCAAAGGAAAATGGGCTGTACACTAGCACTTGCATCAATTCCAAATTGACATCTTCTGTCATTTTCCTGTTTAAATTTATCGTATGGAAGGACTACACAAGGGCCTCGGATAGAGCTAGCCATTTCAATTCTATCACTATTAGATTCATAAACCTTCAAAAAAGAAAAAAGAAGGCATATCTATAAGAAAATATCATAAGCAAATATGGTTCTAAGCAATAAGATGTGGAGCATTATCATTTGTTTGGAACACCAATCAAACTAATGTAGAGGTTACACTTGAATTGTTTCTGAATTTGCTTGATAGATAACTGTTAGTCACATGAATTTATAGATATGAAGTTGTACAATTATAATCCCTTGATTATAGGGATTAAATCTTACTATAATCTCTCGTAATTACATCATAATTATATACTAGGAAATAGGGAATATTTCAATAGATGAAATAAGGAAAATAATATATCCATCATAATGATTTGGGACTAGTCCCAATCTTGATGGTAGGGTTTTATAAGGCCCAACAAATGAGAGCTCTAATACCAACTGGGATTTGTCATTGAAACTTGAGAGAATTACTCAGTCATGTGATTTTATATGAAAGAGTTGGTGTACAATTATAACCCCTTGATTATAAGGATCAAAACTGATTGCTAACATACCAATGCCAAATTTTATTTGCGAAAATGAATTGGTATCCATCTAAGAATAAAGACATGTGGCCATTTATATAAAAAAGTACAAAGAAAATTTAAAAAGTTACCTCATTGACTTCAGATATACAAGGATGTCCGATATTCCCAGGCAAATCATCAGGAAAGTAGCACTTTGTCGCCTTAACCCACTTTATCCCAGTTTTAGAATCTTCCCACATAGACTGAAAATTAAATAGGAATAAGTCTTTTTGTCAGAGTTCTTTATATTTATATAATGACTCAATTTAGCACAAGGGTACAAACCAAATAATAAACTAAAACACAACTTTTTTTATATTCATATGCCCTTCGCAATTCATGGGTGAGTTTATATAAGTGTGATATGTTCAACTGCTAGATTACAATGAATACATGATAATTTGCTTGCCTGAAGTTTAGAAGGCGTTAATTTTCCATGGTTGGACGTGAAAAAAGCATGACCCTGCAGCCTATATGTTACTCCATCAATGCAGCAAGATTGATAATACTTTTTCTCATCTACAAGTTGTACAACATCACCAATCCATTGTACAACATGTGAGCTATCTGAAGATAAAGCAGAGTGCTGAATACCTTCAGTATTAGTTCCAGAACCTCCGACAGAATTTGGTTGTGCAACATCTGGGTCATCGCGCTTGATATCATAAGTTATGTTTTCTCCTCCATGAGACTCCTTTTGTTTACTAATCATAAAACTACTGCTAACGTGTCTATCTGTTGATATTTCAGCAGTGTCCTGTGACGCTGTCATCCCAACTTGAGAATTTTGTGATGATTGCAAATTTTCACATTTAATCGGCTCGGAAATTTTAGGAGTTTCAGATTCTGAAGTATCTTTACAGGTCAAAGCCTTTGAATCTATTTGTTCATCCTGATTTTCACCTGGCAAACAGGTGGAAGCACTAAAAGTTGCAGATTTCATACTGATGTTTGGATTAGGCTTCTCATCAATGGTTTCGATGCTGGGTGAAATGTTTGAACCTTGTATATCTCTCATTTCTGAGGTATTTGAGTCAAATGACGGCTCATCATTGTGATTGGCACTGGAAACTGTTGGAACAGAGTTTCCATTTGTAGTAAACATATGTGGGCTGACCTTTGGATCTGAGCTCTCTGCTTTCTTCTCAGAAGAAGGTTGAATACCAGCTACATTAGAGGGAAAATTTGGTGATGTGTTTGAGGATCTCATCACACGACCATATTTTGGAGGCAAGGGCTTTCCACCGCTTAAATTCAAGCACCTCATGCAGTGCCAATCAACCCTATTATGAATTCCTCTAATGACTGATGGCTGCAGGCACTTCAAGTGAAATCCCTTTTCACAAGCATCACAGAGAAGAACGGAATCAACATCACTGACAGTGAGCTCACATGTCTGACAAGTGAAAGCCTTATTCATATAATCCCTTGATGGAGGAGTCCATGTGGGCTGGTCAGGAAACTTTGGTAGAAACAGTTTCTGGACAATTTTTGCAATTTCAGCGTGACTGGGAATTATAGGAGGCTGAGACATGTTCACAGCCTGCAATGGATGGTGCGTACTAGACATATTTCCAGGTGCTGTTTGAGTAATAAATGGTCTAATGCTCTTATCAGTTGTTACTTGTGGACCTGCCCTTGATGTGGTTACATCAGCAGTTCCTTCAACCTTGACAGTGTTATGAGCGGGCACCTTGTTTTCTGATACGCTTCTAGCTAATGATGCAGGTTGAGTCTGAATTGACCATGTAGGAACATTCACCAATGGTTGGTTTGCAGATGAATTGGCTACAGTTTAGAAAAAATCTCAAATTTAGTTGCCACTTCTATGACTGAAATGCCATCATATGCATTTTATTAAAAGCATACAATAAACCATCAGTATTGCAAACTATGAAAACAAAACAAAAAATCCCTGCAGAAAGTTAAAACCTATACTTTTCCAGTTTCTATTACAATCACCAACAAATAATAAGAAAATGTAAGAGAAAAGACAACCGAAGGAAGAGGGGCAATCATTCAATTTGACACTCTTTAAAAACAATGAAGCAATAACAACTTTTGCTTGGAGACTATATTTATTCAAATAACCAATCTAGTGAAATTTCAGGTTTCTTCATGCAACATTGCATTCAATCTCAATGTATTATATAGAAGAAACTCCTGTAAGTATATAATCACAATAAGCATTTTATTACATTTAGTTAAGGAAAATATGGATCTCAGCAAAACAAAATGTATGTCCGCACCACATGTTTAAATCATCATACAGAAACATATTGACATTGCACTGTTAGTCACTCATCAATAGGAACATACTGGTAAGAAGCTTTGGTGGAAATTACCTTGGACTTGAAGAACATAAGGAGCTCCACTCAATCCTCCAGTAACTTTGAACTGTGGGTTTTCAACTCTAGGCAGTGCTACAGAAGATGCATTTCTCCCCAGGTGACTGCTAGGCATTACACCAGAAACCATGGGCGGTCTCACTTCATTGCTGGCTGTTTGATATTGCATTGCTGCAGAAGATCCTGCAGAAAGATGGGGAGGAATGGACACCATGGAAACTGTAGAAGCTATTGCCGTATGGTTTGGTTTGTCAGGTGCAAACATTCGAACAGCATTTGTTGGCACACGATTGTCAACCATTCCGCTAGCATTTGTTTGCAAGGGCTGAGATGTATATGTTGTAGAAGGTGCAGAGAACTTCTTTGATTCCTCAATCTAGAAATCAAAAAGATTGCAGAAGAAATGGAAAACAAAGGTGAAATGAACTCGTCAAAAGACTTGCCAGAGCTTATGCTCGTTTACATTACATGCATGCCATAAACAAACAGACAACAAGCAAACAAATTATCTAACTTTTGCACAAACAAAAGTAAAAAGTATAAAGCTTTTCACATTAACAGAGTTCAACTTCCTTCAATCGTCCCCAAGTTCCTACAGTCCTACCCCAAGAAGGTAATTTAAGATTAAAATGAATTGCAACATGAGATTTTGATTGAAAAAATAAATTACCAAAAACTCATGCAAGCAAGCAAAAGTCAGTAGTATTAAATTATCCAACAAAAGAACCCCACATTAAGAAATAGTAATACAAATAATTGGATATGAAGCAGCAAATAACCCAACACACTTATCCTCTTTTTATGAACTGACATATACTCCCAACCTACAAAGCATGTGTAGTGACACCAACACTAAAACGTCGACCCTAGTAACAATTGGAGAAAATGAATTATTTTTTAATGTAATCAATGTGTAGGTGTCAGACAGCAGAATGCAGTGTCTCCTCCTTCGATCAGAAATGTCAGGGCTATAGAGCTCCCAACAACCAAGATATATACATAATGTCACTCAAGCATCAATAACAACAAAGTTTCAACCTAATCAACAATTCAAAACAAACTACAATACATTCAATGACTTCAGATTCCACGTAATAAATCATTAAAAAAAATTAGCGAATTGCAAAAAATTGAATTAATTGAATTGAATTAAGAGCTGAGAATTTGAATACCTTGGATTTAGCAAACGAATACCTCTCAGCAATAGACGTCTTAGGAGTTCGAAACCCTAACCTCTGGTCCCCAACCTTAGCATTCAAACCTAGATCTTCAATAACGGTGTCAATAGCCTCACCGGAAACAATATCCTTAGGAGCAATCCCCTGACATAAGAAAGCAAGCTTAGTCCGAGCCTCCTTCATTAGCTCAACCTCCACATCAGTTGGCTTCTTTCCACCACGCACCGCCGCCATCGTCGATAAAACCAAAACAATCTCGGCGACTCGCTTCAAATCCCCCTCCGACTGATCATCAATTTGCTCAACCTTGGCCTTCTTGGTGCAGCGTTCGTCTCCTCCTCCGTTCTGAACCTCCTCCGGTGGAGGATCCGTCGTCGGTTCCGGTAACTCGTCCATCGGAGAGAAACCCTAGAGAAATAGAAGGAGATAGAGAAAGCGAGGGAAGATGAAAAAGAGAGAGAAGAGATTTTAAAAATTAATAAAAAGAAAAAGAAAAATAGAAGCGGTAATTTAATTAAATATATATTGTGAGAGAGAGATGTTGAGTTAGTTTTTGGCGGGTAAGTGTTTTATAGTGTGTGTCATTTCAATTTCAATTTCAATTTCATTTTGAGTTTGGGAGAGATGAATGGAGATTTTGATTTTGGGGGTAAATTGTAGTATTTAGGTTTTATTTGGGATGAAAGAGAGCGTGCGTGCGTGGAACGTGCATTGCAATCCCTAACTACAAGATAAAGAGAGTTTTATATAACTCGCTTACTCCTCCTGTTTCCATTTCCTATGTTACAATTTTAATGCCTTTTAATTATGTTTATTTAATTATTCAATAAAAAATTACCACCTCAAATTTGTTCAAATCACTAATTAAAATAAATATTAATATCAATATAAACCGTCAAAATAAGGTAAATATTAATAAATATATCAAAGACAGTTGGTAAAGAACTAAAAAAGATTAATTAAAAATATATTAAATTTTGGATTTTCAATTTTTTGAAAGTTTAAATATTGTTATTTTCTATGCGAATTTGTTGCTTAATAATAATTCATTAAACTATTACATAAAAAATAATAATAAATTAACTTTTGCAAAAAATTGAGAAAATGTAAAATTAATAGATTTTGTTTAAATTTTACACCGTCCAAATTTTAGAT